>JAVJIX010000022.1:5045000-5192500 GCA_036785185.1 Paratrypauchen microcephalus | reverse complement strand
GAGCGGGACTAAAACCAGACCAGACCAGAGCGGGACTAAAACCAGACCAGACCAGAGCGGGACTAAAACCAGACCAGAGCAGGACTAAAACCAGACCAGAGCGGGACTAAAACCAGACCAGACCAGAGCGGGACTAAAACCAGACCAGAGCGGGACGAAAACCAGACCAGAGAGGGACTAAAACAAGACCAGAGCGGGACTAAAACCAGACCAGACCAGAGCGGGACTAAAACCAGACCAGAGCGGGACTAAAACCAGACCAGAGCAGGACTAAAACCAGACCAGAGCGGGACTAAATCCAGACCAGACCAGAGCGGGACTAAAACCAGACCAGAGCGGGACTAAAACCAGACCAGAGAGGGACTAAAACCAGACCAGAGCGGGACTAAAACCAGACCAGACCAGAGCGGGACTAAAACCAGACCAGAGCGGGACTAAAACCAGACCAGAGCGGGACTAAAACCAGACCAGAGCAGGACTAAAACCAGACCAGAGCGGGACTAAAACCAGACCAGAGCGGGACTAAAACCAGACCAGACCAGAGCGGGACTAAAACCAGACCAGAGCGGGACTAAAACCAGACCAGAGCGGGACTAAAACCAGACCAGAGTGGGACTAAAACCAGACCAGACCAGAGCGGGACTAAAACCAGACCAGAGCAGGACTAAAACCAGACCAGAGCAAGACTAAAACCAGACCAGAGCAGGACTAAAACCAGACCAGAGCGAGACTAAAACCAGACCAGACCAGAGCGGGACTAAAACCAGACCAGAGCAGGACTAAACCAAATAAATTTTCGTCCAGTTGACAAATTGAATTTCTCCTTTCGTCTCAACAGTGTTTTTAAACTCCACACCCCTTCACGTTTCGAGTGAAGGTGTGTGGAGTTTAAAAACACGGTGGAGCACTTCCCGTATTACCACATGATGACATCACAAGGTGGAACGGAGTTTCAAATCAAACGTAAATTTCTTTCAAATATTGATTATGTTTGTTGGTATAAAACAAACTCAAACAGTCAGGAGAATATTCAGATGTCAGAAAACTGTCCCCGCTCAGAACCTTTGGGCAAGACACTCGACCTCCTGGTCCAGTGGTGCTTCTGTCTGCCCCAGGACGGCTGTGGCTACAACACAAACACACAGAGAGACCACCACAGAGAGACCACCACAGGAGGTCCTGGGTTCAGTCCTGTCTCTCTCTCTCCCTCTATCTCTCTGTCTCTCTCTCTGCTTCTCTGTCTCTCTCTCTCTGTTTCCCTCTCCATTATCTCTCTTCCTCATTGTCTCTCTGTTTCTCTCTCCATTTTCCCTTTCTTCCTTGCTGTCTCTTTCTGTCTCTCTCTCTCTCTCTCTTCCTCGCTGTCTCTCTCTCTCTCCCCATTCTTTCTATCTCTTTCTTGTCATTTCTCTCTCTCCTTTCTCTCTTTTTCTCCTCGTCTCTCTCTCTCTCTCTCTCTCTCTCTCTGTGCTTCCTCTCTCTTCCTAGCTGTCTCTCTCTCTCCATTCTCTCTCTTCCTCATTGTCTCTTTCTGTTTCTCTCTCCATTCTTTCTTTCTCTTCCTCATTGTCTCTCTCTCTCTTCATTGTCTCTCTCCCTTCCTTGCTGTCTCGCTCCCCATTCTTTCTATCTCTTTGTCATTTCTCTCTCTCCATTCTCTCTTTTTCTCCTCATCTCTCTCTCTCTGTTCTTTCTCTCTCTCTTCCTCACTGTCTCTCTCCATTCTCTCTCTCTTCCTCATTGTCTCTCTGTTTCTCTCTCTTCCTTGCTGTCTCTCTCTCCCCATTCTTTCTATCTCTTTGTCGTTTCTCTCTCTCCTTTCTCTCTTTTTCTCCTCATCTCTCTCTCTCTGTTCTTTCTCTCTCTCTTCCTCACTGTCTCTCTCCATTCTCTCTCTCTTCCTCATTGTCTCTCTGTTTCTCTCTCTTCCTTGCTGTCTCTCTCTCCCCATTCTTTTTTTCTCTTTGTCATTTCTCTCTCTCCATTCTCTCTTTTTCTCCTCATCTCTCTCTCTCTGTTCTTTCTCTCTCTCTTCCTCACTGTCTCTCTCCATTCTCTCTCTCTTCCTCATTGTCTCTCTCTTTCTCTCTCTTCCTTGCTGTCTCTCTCTCCCCATTCTTTCTATCTCTTTCTTGTCATTTCTCTCTCTCCATTCTCTCTTTTTCTCCTCGTCTCTCTCTCTCCGTTCTTTCTCTCTCTCTTCCTCGCTGTCTCTCTCCATTCTCTCTTTCTTCCTCATTGTCTCTCTCGCTCTCCATTTTCTCTCTGTCTTCCTTGCTGTCTCTCTCTCTCTATTCTCTCCGTTCTCTCTTCCTCTGCTCGTACACACAAAAGGACGTTAATGCTGAAGAGGCACTGCTCTGTCTGTCCTCTGTAACCCCACTGACCCACTCCTCCTCCCCCCTCTCTCTCCCTCCCTCCATCTCTCCCCTCCTCTCTCCCTTTCCATTTCTCCCTCCACCTCTCCCTCTATCCCCTCACCCTCCTCTTTTCTTCTCTTCTCTTGCACTTTCTTCCTTCTCTCTCGTTCGTTCGCGTCTCTCCACTCTCCACCCCCTCCTCCTCTATCCCTCCATCATCGCCCCCCCTCCTTCCTTCCCTTGTTCCTTCTCTCTCTGCAGAATCCCTCGTTTTTTCCCCCGCTGCTGCTGCTGCTGCGTCCGACTGGCAAACGCAAAAAACCAAACAAAAAACGCTTCATTCACAGAGAGAAAGAGAAAGAGAGAGAGAGAGAGAGGGGGGGGGGGTTGACAGAGGAGAGGATGGAGAGATGGAGGAGGAGGAGGGGTGATGGTGAGGATGTGCTGAGCTCTACAAAACAGAGAGAAAAAGACTGCAGCAAAGGCTCACTTCATTAGGCCTGCTTCTTCTCCTCTTTCTCCTCCTCCTCTTTCTCCTCTCCTCCTCCCCCCATTGTCTTCTCCTCCTCCTTTCTTCCTCCTCATCCTCCTCTCCTCTTCCTCTCCCGTCTCTCTTCTTTAACCTTCTTCTCCATCTCTCCTCCTCCTCCTCTTCTCCTTTCTCCTCTCCCTTTCCCCCTTCTCTTCTATCTCTGCTCCTCTTCCTCCTCCTCTTTCTCCTCTCTTCTTCCCCTTCTCCTTTTCCTCTCATTGTCTTCTCCTCCTCCTCCTTTCTTCCTCCTCATCCTCCTCTCCTCTCTTCTTCTGCTCTGTCCCTCCTCTTCTCCTACTCCTCCTCTCTTCTTCTGCCTTCTCCTCCATCTCTCCTCTACCTCCTCTCCTCTTCCCCTCCTTCTTTCTTCCTCCTCCCACCCTCTTCCTCGTCTCCTTTCTTCTTCCACCTTCTCCTCTGTCTGTCCTCCTCCTCTACTCTTCCTCCTCTATCTCCCCCTTCTCCTCCTCCTCTCATTGTCGTCTTCTTCTCATTTCTTCCTCCTCATCCTCTTCCTCCTTCTCTCTTCTTCTGCTCTGTCCCTCCTCATCTCCTCTTCCTCCTCTCATTGTCTTCTCCTCCTCCTTTCTTCCTCCTCATCCTCCTGTCCCGTGTCTCTTCTTTAACCTTCTTCTCCATCTTTCCTCCGCCTCCTCTTCTCATTTCTCCTCTCCTCTTCCCCCTTCTCCTCTTCCTCCTCCTTTTTCTCCTCTCTTCTTCCCCTTCTACTTTTCCTCTCATTGTCTTCTCCTCCTCCTTTCTTCCTCCTCCTCCTCTCCTCTCTTCTTCTGCTCTGTCCCTCCTCTTCTCTTCCTCCTCCTCCTCCTCCTCTCTTCTTCTGCCTTCTCCTCCATCTCTCCTCTTCCTCCTCTCCTCTTCCCCTCCCCCTCTCTTCTTCCACCTCCTCCCCTGTCTTTCCTCCTCCTCTACTCTTCCTCCTCTCTCTCCCTTCTCCTCCCCCTCTCATTGTCGTCTTCTCCACATTTCTTCCTCCTCATCCTCTTCCTCCTTCTCTTTTCTTCTGCTCTGTCCCTCCTCATCTCCTCCTCCTCGCATTGTCTTCTCTTCCTCCTTTCTCCCTCATCCTCTTCCTCTCCTCCTCCTCTCTTCTTCCACCTTCTCCTCTATCTTTCTTCCTCCTCCTCTTTCCTTCTCTTCTCATTGTCTTCTCTTCTCTTTTTCCTCTCCTTCTGTCTTTCCTCCTCCTCCCCCTCCTCTTCTCCTCTCTTCTACCCCTTCTCCTCTGCTCTTCCTCCTTCTCTTCCCCTCCTCCACTTCTCTCCATCTCCTCTCCTCTTGGCCTCCTTTCCTCCTCCACCTTTCTTCCTCCCCTCCTCTCTTCTTCTGCTCTGTCCCTCCTCTTCTCCTCCTCTTTCTCCTCCTCCTCTCATTGTCTTCTCCTCCTTTCTTCCTCCCCATCCTCTTTCTCTCCTTCCACCTTCTCCTCTATCTTTCCTCCTCCTCCTCTACTCCTCCTCTTTCCCTTCTCCTCCTCCTCTTTCTCCTTTTTCCTCTCCTCTTCATCCTCCTCCTCCTTTCTTCCTCTTTTCCTCTTCTTCCTCCTCCTCCTCTACTCTTCCCCCTTCTCTTCTCCTCCACTTCTCTCCCTCTCTTCTCCTCCTGCCCTCCTCTCCTCCTCCTCTGCCCCGTCTTCAGTGGGTTCTGTCTCTCTTTTCTCTCTTTTCACAATAATCACATCTTCTATTTCTCCCCTATGTCCCCTCATTCTCTCTCTTTCTTCTCCTCTTTCTATCGCTCCTCTCTTTTCCATACTGCGATGACTCTCTATCCTTCTCTTCCCGCTCACCCCTTTCTCCTCCTCTCCTCTTTCATATTCCTCTTTCTCCTTCACACCATGATCGCTCCCTCCTCTTTTCTCTTTCATCACCTCTCTTTCTCTCTCTACCCCCACCCTCTCCATCTTCTCTTTTCCTCTTCTCTCTCTCCTCTCCTTTTCACACCCTCTTTCTTCTCCTCTCTCCTCCCTAGTATAAACATTCTTTCCTCTCCTCCTGTCTTTTTCCTCCTTCTCCTCTTCCTCCTCTCTTCTTCCCTTCTCCTCTTCCTCTCATTGTCTTCTTCTCCTCCTTTCTTCCTCCTCATCCTCTTCCCTTTCTCCTCCTCCTCCTCTTCTCCTCCTTTCTCCTCTCTTCTTCCCTTTCTCCTCTTCCTTTCATTGTCTTCTCCTACTTTCTTCCTCCTCTCCTCTTCCCTTTCTCCTCCTCCTTTCCTCCTCCTCCTCTACTCTTCCTCCTCCTCTTTCTCCTCTCTTCTTCCCTTTCTCCTCCTCTTCCTTTCACCGTCTTCTCCTGCTCCTTTCTTCCTCCTCATCCCTCTGTCCTCCCTAGTATAACCATTCTCTCTCCTCCTCCTCTCCTTTCACTCTCCCATACTAAATCACACTCTCCTCCTCTCACTCATCCTCTCTTCTCTTTTTCTCTCTTCTTCTTCCACCTTCCTCCCTTTCTCTCCTCTCTGTTCTCTCTTTTCTCTATACTACAGTCCCACTCCCTCCTTCTCTCTTCGTCTTTTCTATATTCTCTTTCTCTCTCCTTCCCTCCCAACCTGAGCTGCAACTGGATGTTCTGCAGGTGTCTCACAGTGAAGCGTTCTGGATGTTCTGCAGGTGTCTCACAGTGAAGCGTTCTGGATGTTCTGCAGGTGTCTCACAGTGAAGCGTTCTGGATGTTCTGCAGGTGTCTCACAGTGAAGCGTTCTGGATGTTCTGCAGGTGTCTCACAGTGAAGCGTTCTGGATGTTCTGCAGGTGTCTCACAGTGAAGCGTTCTGGATGTTCTGCAGGTGTCTCACAGAAGTCGTTACAGGAGTCTAACCTCCTGGAGACAAACGCTCGGATAAGTCTCTCCACGTCGGCTTCAGACACTAAACCTTTGATTGTTGCTGTTTTTTAGATGGTAAAAGCTGCAGAAGTTACTGATTTGATGAGGCTGTTAAAGTTCAAGTCTGAGTCCATAATTACTCCGAGATCCATCCTTTGGACGAAAAACTGCCTTTTACCGAGATAAAATTTACTTTTGAGAAAATCATTTACAAAAAATAACTAAGATTGAATAAATGTAACATATGTACATTTCAAGACATGCTGTGGAACATTCTAGCCAAAGAACGACATCTCCATGGAGACGAGCAGGAAGCATACCCCCCCCTCCAGAAAAGTCCCATAATGCAGCTTTAACAGCAGTGGAGCTGTCTGTGGTGCTGAAACCTCATCTGACTGAAACTGAAGAACTGCCGTTACTTCAAAACACGATTACTACAAAGTCTGAGTCAGAGTGTATTTGGGGAAACGACCACAAGTACGAGTACCTCGAAGAGTAACTGGACAGAACATCTGAAGTGAAACAGACAAAACATGAAATAAGAAAATGAAATAAAGAACAAAATGTGATCAGATCATTTCACGTCACTTTAGACTCACAGAGGGAAGAGGAAACGTCTATTTCAGTAAAAGTGAACAAAACATCACACGTGTGTCAAAGCACATGTACACAACACACACACACACACCTGACCTGAGGACCTTCTCCCACTCTGTGAGGACCTTCTCCCACTCTGTGAGGACCTGAGGACCTTCTCCCACTCTGTGAGGACCTTCTCCCACTCTGTGAGGACCTGAGGACCTTCTCCCACTCTGTGAGGACCTTCTCCCACTCTGTGGAGCATCAGTCTCATGTACGCTGTTGTCTGCTGCAGCATCATAGAGGGAGAGGAACAAACTGGTCAAGAAGTCCAACTCCATCCAGGGCTTTCCTCTGGACTCAAGAGGTGGGGGACAGGAGGCTGTGGACACTGTGGACAGTGTGGACAGTGTGGACAGAGTGGACAGTGTGGACACTGTGGACAGGGTGGACAGTGTGGACAGAGTGGACTGTGTGGACAGTGTGGACACTGTGGACAGTGTGGACAGGGTGGACAGGGTGGACAGTGTGGACAGGGTGGACAGTGTGGACAGTGTGGACAGTGTGGACAGGGTGGACAGGGTGGACAGTGTGGACAGGGTGGACAGTGTGGACAGTGTGGACACTGTGGACAGTGTGGACAGTGTGGACAGTGTGGACAGTGTGGACACTGTGGACAGTGTGGACAGAGTGGACTGTGTGGACACTGTGGACAGAGTGGACTGTGTGGACACTGTGGACACTGTGGACAGTGTGGACAGGGTGGACAGGGTGGACAGTGTGGACAGGGTGGACAGTGTGGACAGTGTGGACAGTGTGGACAGGGTGGACAGGGTGGACAGTGTGGACAGGGTGGACAGTGTGGACAGTGTGGACACTGTGGACAGTGTGGACAGTGTGGACAGTGTGGACAGTGTGGACACTGTGGACAGTGTGGACAGAGTGGACTGTGTGGACACTGTGGACAGAGTGGACTGTGTGGACACTGTGGACAGGGTGGACAGTGTGGACAGTGGACTGTGTGGACAGTGTGGACACTGTGGACAGTGTGGACAGGGTGGACAGGGTGGACAGTGTGGACAGGGTGGACAGTGTGGACAGTGTGGACAGTGTGGACAGGGTGGACAGGGTGGACAGTGTGGACAGGGTGGACAGTGTGGACAGTGTGGACACTGTGGACAGTGTGGACAGTGTGGACAGTGTGGACAGTGTGGACACTGTGGACAGTGTGGACAGAGTGGACTGTGTGGACACTGTGGACAGAGTGGACTGTGTGGACACTGTGGACAGGGTGGACAGTGTGGACAGTGGACTGTGTGGACAGTGTGGACAGTGTGGACAGGGTGGACAGGGTGGACAGTGTGGACAGTGTGGACACTGTGGACAGTGTGGACAGAGTGGACTGTGTGGACACTGTGGACAGAGTGGACTGTGTGGACACTGTGGACAGGGTGGACAGTGTGGACAGAGTGGACTGTGTGGACAGTGTGGACAGAGTGGACAGTGTGGACAGTGTGGACAGTGCGGACAATGCGGACACTGGACAGAGTGGACAGTGTGGACAGGGTGGACAGGGTGGACGAGGTGATCGGTGTAAATCTTTATTTTTACAGCAGGTTCTGTGTCTCCAAACTCAAAGTACAAAACACATAATCGTCTGGAAACATGTACGAGTCTGATCCGAACTGTTGTGCAGGTGTTTACGTTACGGTTGCTCGGTAACAGTGACAGATGTAAAGGTCACAGATGTGACCTACACGTCACATCTGTGTCCCACCAGGAACTACGTTCAGAACTTAGACTGAACTTTAATTATGTACTGTGCTTTTATAAACTGAAATATTTTATTTCCACATTATTCACACTTTAACTCGTAAAAATCTAAGTGTTTGTGTTTGTTTGTGCTGGAGGAGCAGCTCCATCTAGTGGCCAAACAGGAAGTCACACCAACTAGCACCAAAGATCTGGATTTGTGTGCCCCACCAGATCTAAACCAGGTCTATAACAGGACTAATCCAGGTCTAATCTAGGACTGAACCAGGTCTAAAAGTGGACTACATCATGTCCCCATCATGTCATAGAACACAAACTTTAACAGCGCCAGAAACATGATCCAGAAAAGTGCCCAGACTTTAATGTTTTACAAACACATAATTATGCAGTTTTACATCGTCATAGAAACGGTCGTACAAATCCATGCATTGTGTAAACAGTCAATGTTCAAGTTTACTTTTTCATATTAAATAAAGTCTCAAGGAGCTGGAGTCTTTACAAAGGCACGTGAGGAGCCGTTTTAACAGAGACGGTTTATCTGTGATATAGGAGGATTCTCAGATATCAGTGAAAAGTTCATTTGTAAACGTCAATAGAAGTTAAACTAAAACTAAAATGTGCGGAACCCAGGAGGGCTCAGGGAACAATCTTTTCTGAGGAGTGGCAGGAAAGCGTGCGCTCACTTTATTAAGTCGTGCCTTCGTGTAAGTAGAGCGCGCTCTCGGTTTACTAAATCGCGCTCTCGTTTAAATATAACGCGAGCTCGTTTACCTCAAATCATGCACCCTAGTTTAGTAAATCACGCGCTCGTCTATCCAAAACATGAAAAGAGAGAGAAAAGAGAAAGAAAAGAGAGAAAAGAGAGAGAAAGAGAAAAGAGAGAGAGAAGAGAGAAAAGAGAAAGAGAAAAGAGGGAGAGAAAAGAGAGAGAGAAAGAGCAAAGAGCAAAGAGGAGAGAAAGAGAAAAGAGGAGAAAGAGAGAGAGAAAAGAGAGAAAAAGAGGGAGAGAAAAGAGAAAAGAGAGCAAAGAGGAGAGAAAGAGAAAAGAGGAGAAAGAGAGAGAGAAGAGAGAAAAGAGGGAGAAAGAGAAAAGAGGAGAAAGAGAGAAAGAGGAGAAAGAGAAAAGAGGGAGAGAAAAGAGAGAGAAAGAGCAAAGAGGAGAGAAAGAGAAAAGAGGAGAAAGAGAGAGAGAAAGAGAGAAAGAGAAAGAGAGAGCAAAGAGGAGAGAAAGAGAAAAGAGGAGAAAGAGAGAAAAGAGTGAGAAAGAGAAAAGAGGAGAAAGAGAGAAAGAAAAAGAGAAAAGAGGAGAAAGAGAGAAAAGAGGAGAAAGAGAGAGAGAAAGAGAGAAAAGAGGAGAAAGAGAGAGAGAGAAAAGACAGAGAGAAAAAGAGAAAAGAGAGTTTACTAAATCGCGCGCTCGCTGTATGAGGTCGTGCCGTCGTCGATCTAAAACGTGCTCTGGTTTTAATTTGCTCAGAATGTGTACACGAGATGTATAAAATGTGCTCGTTTTGAAATCGTGGCCGCGCTTTAGTAAATCGAGCTCACGAGGTTTATAACGTGGACACGACTCAACTTTAGCGAGCGCACAGTTTTAGTAAGACGACTCCACGATGATTTAGGCAAACGAGAACACGCTCTATTTACACAGACGCACGATTTAATAAAACGAGGACGCGCTTTGCAAAAGTGAGCGCACGCTTGATCATTATTTTTATGTATATAATTATGTCTCATCTGACACGTCTATTGATCTTTGGTTGACATTCCATTTATATATATATATTTTCATTTCCATCTACTTCTTTTCCTTTTCCTCCTCTGTTATATTTTATATTTGATGAGTGAGCGACTGGACCCAAAACAATTTCCCTTGTGGATCAATAAAGTTTGTCTAAGTCTAAGACACTATTTTCTGATCTGTTTTAATGTCGTTTCTCGTCACAAAAAGACCTGGAGTTGTGTTTTTATTTCATTCACACGTTTAACGCACAAACCTGCAAATTTGAACTAAAGCTAAAAGGAGCCGTTCACCTGAGATGCCGTGTTAAACCACTTCGTGACATCACAAGGTGGCGCTTTGGAGACGCAGACCGACGAATAACAACACAGAGTTAGTAAAACGTGTGAAAGAAACAAAAACACACCTCCAGGTCGGTTTTCGAGGAGGTAATAACGTTATAAAAAGTTCACAAGAGTCCGTTCAGATGATCTAAGACGTAAATAACAACAGAAACTTTTGTCTTTGCGTTGGATTTTAAAAGTGTAAATATCGGTTATCGGCCACGACACCAAGGTTATTATAGTTAACGAAAACAGACGAAAAAACGAAAACTAAAATAGAAAAAATATTTTCGTTAACTGAAATGAATAAAAATGACAAAAGAAAAAAAAAGGAACTGAAACTGTTTTGTGTGTTTACAAAACTGACTAAAATTAACTGGAATAATAATAATAATAATACATAAGATTTATATAGCGCTATAGATAAACTAAACCAGGACTAAACCAGGACTAGACTAGAACTAAACCTGGTTTAAACCAGGATTAAAGCAGGACTAAAGCATGTTTAAAGCAGGACTAGTCCTGCTTTAAACATGCTTTAGTCCTGCTTTAATCCTGGTTTAAACCAGGATTAAAATAGGATTAAAGCAGGACTAAACCAGGATTAAAGTAGGATTAAAGCAGGACTAACCCAGGATTAAAGCAGGACTAAACCAGGATTAAAGCAGGATTAAAGCAGGACTAAACCAGGATTAAAGTAGGATTAAAGCAGGACTAGTCCTGCTTTAAACATGCTTTAGTCCTGCTTTAATCCTGGTTTAAACCAGGATTAAAGTAGGATTAAAGCAGGACTAAACCAGGATTAAAGCAGGACTAAACCAGGATTAAACCAGGTTTAAAGCAGGACTAAACCAGGATTAAAGTAGGATTAAAGCAGGACTAGTCCTGCTTTAAACATGCTTTAGTCCTGCTTTAATCCTGGTTTGAACCAGGATTAAAGTAGGATTAAAGCAGGACTAAACCAGGATTAAAGTAGGATTAAAGCAGGACTAAACCAGGATTAAAGCAGGACTAAACCAGGATTAAAGCAGGACTAAACCAGGATTAAAGCAGGATTAAAGCAGGACTAAACCAGGATTAAAGTAGGATTAAAGCAGGACTAAACCAAGATTAAAGCAGGACTAAACCAGGATTAAAGCAGGACTAAACCAGGATTAAAGTAGGACTAAAGCAAGATTAAAGTAGGACTAAACTAGGATTAAAGCAGGACTAAACCAGGACTAAACTAAAACTAAATTAGGACTAAACAAGACTAAAGCAGGACTGAACTAGAGCTACACCAGGACTAAACCTGAACTAAACTAAACTAGGACAATTTAAAAATAAAAAAACGATAACTGAAACTGTATTGCGTGTTTACAAAACTCAAACTAACTGAAATTCTGGATAAATCTCTCTTGGTTTTGTCCTTTTTTGGAGTTGGTAAACGTGAAAGTTTTGGTGTGTGTTTTTATTTGTTTTTGCTCTTAAGGCTGCACCTCGTGGACGGCTTTGGTTGTTGTGGGGGTAAAACCTGAAGAAATGTTTTAAAATTGTATTTGTTTAAGTTTGAGAACACAAAACTTTCTTTTTGAATCCTGCACTTGACAAATAACCCAAAGTATAACCCAAAAACTAAAACTATCAGAGCCGCTCTAAAAACTAATTAAAACTCACTGAATTAAAAAAGGAAAAAAAAAAAACTAAACTAAACTACAATGAAAAATCCCAAACTATTCTAACCTTGACACATCAGTAAGACAAACATCGGACCAAAAATCCAGATTGGACCGTCCCTACATTTGAATTAAAGTGAGGAAAAACTTTGGACCACTTCTGTTTTTTCACCTTTTTAACGACAGGAAAAATCAGGTGCAGCGCTTTTCATTAAATCTGAATTTTTGGCAAAATTCATTTTCATTTTGTCTTAAACTCAATCCTAGATAATGACTTTTTTAAATCTTGTTTTCCTAAAAATTCTAAAAGGACCAAAAACTATGGAATGAACACCGCTCTGAGTCACACAAGCACACTGGATTTTAAATACAGTTCATTAATTTTTTTTTTTTTTTTTAATTCAGCGTTATTCCCAATACTCCGACCAGGAATCACTTTGGATTTTCATTTTTCAGAACTTTATCAATAATAATGACATTCATGAGACGAAGTTTTAGGCCGAGCTTTGTCCCTGAGAGACGAGTGTCCACAAGTTCCTCCTCCCTGAACCCTACTCCCTAACTCCTACTCCCTCCTCCCTGAGCCCTAGCCCCAACACCCTCCTCCCTAACCTCTACTCCCTACACCCTACATCTCTCCTCCCTACTCCCTCCTTCCTACGCCCTCCTCCCTGAGCCCCTACAACCTCCTCCTTACACCCTCCTTCCTACACCCTACTCCATCCTCCCTACTCTCTACACACTCCTCCCTGACCCCAACCTCACAGATTCAGGTGTGGCTGTTCTGCTCTGCCCACGCTGACCTCCCAAAGCGACGCCGCTACATCATCTAAACCGAACGAGAACGGACCTGAAGCATGACCAGGACTCTGCACCAAGCCTGGTCAGACGCAACGGCCGACACTCTGCGTTTGTGCTCATTTTATTTCTATAAACAACACAGCAGGAAAAATGGGTAATCCTTTCACAAATAAAGTTCAGTTAAAACCGGAAATGTAAATGTAACTGTTACAGTACACGGACAATGCTTATACTGTTGATAAAGGTATTCAAGTGTTTTCAGTCCTCGTCCTTCATAAATATTCAGAAATTAACTGTCAAGTGTAGTACCCATTAGCGGCCACTGGAGGGAGCACTGCAGCTGCTCTATGTTTAACTGAAACTTAAAATTATAAAAACTGATTTAACTTAAAAAATCCAAACCAACTCTTTTGTATTAAACAAACAGCACAAATACAATCTAAAATCTGTGGGAAAGTGAAGTGTTTCATGGATCTCCAATTTGATTCTTCATTGATTCTTTTTTATTATCATTATCCTTTATTGATCCCTGTAGGGAAATGATTCTCTGCATTTGAGCCGTCCTTCAGGAGCAGTGGGCAGCTCATCCTTCAGGCGCCCGGGGACCCATCTCCATGATCTAACTGCCTAGAGGAAACCCACCCAGACACGGGCCCGGAACCTTCTTGCTGTGAGGCGTGAGTGCTAGCCACTCAGCCACCGTGCCGGGAAACCAGGCCTGTAGCCAGGAAACCAGACCTGAAACTAGGAAACCAGGCCTGAAACTAGGAAACCAGGCCTGAAACTAGGAAACCAGGCCCGTAACCAGGAAACCAGGCCCGTAATCCGGGAAACCAGGCCCGTAACCAGGAAACCAGGCCCGTAACCAGGAAACCAGGCCCGTAACCAGGAAACCAGGCCCGTAACCGCCTGGTTTCTTGGTTTCAAGTCTGGTTTTCCTGTGTCATAGAAGCGTCAGTGTCCTGAGCCTGTGGAACATGTTCCACACGGACCGGCCGCCGTGTTGGAACACTTGATCTTTCTCTCTAATTCTCTTGGCGGCACGGTGGCTGAGTAGCTAGCACCCTCCTCTCAGCCACCTCCTCTACAGAATCCAGAGGACAGCCCAGGACAGAGCTGGCCCTCCTGACCAGCTTATTAAGTCTCTTCCTGTCCCGTTCTGTGCTGCTCGGGGCCCAGCAGACGACAGCGTAGATGAGAGCAGAGGCCACCACAGAGTCATAAAAAGTCTTGAGCAGAGGCCTGCACACTCCAAAGGACCTCAGTCTCCTCAGGAGGTGGAGGCGACTTTGGCCCTTCTTGTACAGGGCGTCGGTGTTGTGGGACCAGTCCAGTTTATTGTTGAGGTGAACACCCAGGTACTTGAAACTGTCCACAGTCTCTATGTCCTGCCCCTGGATGTTCACCGGTGAGTGAGGTAGTGGTCTCCTCCTGAAGTCCATCACCAGCTCCTTTGTCTTACTGGTGTTAAGGCTCAGGTGGTTTCACCCACACCAGTCCACAAAGTCACTGATGACCGAGCGGTACTCCAGCTCGTTCCCCTCAGACACACAGCCCACAATGGCCGAGTCATCAGAGAACTTCTGGAGATGGCAGCTGTCCGTGTTGTATCTGAAGTCCGAGGTGTAGATGGTGAAGAGGAAGGGTGAGAGGACAGTTCCCTGGGGGACCCCAGTGCTGCAGACCACCACCTCTGACTCACAGCCGCGCAGCCGCACGTGCTGTGGACGGTCAGTGAGGTAGTCGATGGTCCAGGCAGCGAGATGTCCATCCACTCCCGCTTCCTCCAGCTTCCCCCGCAGCAGCACCGGCCTGATGGTGTTGAAGGCACTGGAGAAGTCAAAGAACATGACTCTCACAGCACTCCAGGTGGGTGAGCGCCCGCTGCAGAAAGTAGATGACGGCGTCCTCTACTCCTACGTTTGGCTTGTAGGCAAACTGCAGCGGGTCCAGGGTAGGGCTCACCACAGAGCGGAGGTGGCTGAGGATCACCCTCTCCATGGTCTTCATGAGGTGGGAGGTCAAGGCGACTGGTCTGTAGTGGGCCAGTTCCCTGGCGTTTGTTGTTTTGGGAACCGGGACCACGCAGGAGGTCTTCCACAGGACGGGGACCTTCTCCAGGCTGAGGCTCAGGTTGAACATGTAGCAAAGAACCTCACAGAGCTGGTCTGCACAGGTTCTCAGCAGTCTGGGGCAGATACCGTCAGGTCCTGTGGACTTCCTCTGCTTGAGTCGCCTTAGCTCCCTCCTCACCTCGTCTGGTGTGATGGAGAGGGGGGGAGTGAGGGGGGGGGGGGACTGGGGTGGACTGCAGGGGGTGGTGATGGTGGGGGGTGGAGGGGGGCTGGTGCTGGGTTGGGTCCGTGTGAAGGGGGAGGGGGATGTGGCTACTGGCCCGGGGAGGTGTGAAGAGGAGGAGGGAGTCGGCAGAGGGGGTGGGGGGCGCATTAAACCTGTTGAAATAACAGTTTAATTCGTCCGCCCAGCATGGACTCTGATAAGGCCGGGACTCGCTGGCAAGGCTGGGATGCTGGCGGGACCAGGACGCTGGTGGGGCCGGGACTCTCTGGGGGGCGCTGGGACTCTCTGGGGGGCGCTGGGACTCTCTGGGGGGCGCTGGGACTCTCTGGGGGGCGCTGGGACTCTGGGTCAGTGGGTGTGGGTCACTGGTGGTGCGTGAGTCTGAGGGTGACCAGACTGCCGAGAGCCAGTCCTGCCACAAAGATGAGTAGGACACCGTAGATCTGCAACCCGCCCACTGTGCCCATGGAGGCGCCCATGGCCAACTCTGAGAAACTGCTGAGCTACACACGCACACGCACACGCACACACACACACACACACGCACACACACGCACACACACACACACACACGCACACACACACACGCACACGCACACGCACACACACACACACGTAGGGATGAGTACCAAAGCCCTGTGACATTTACACTTCCAAACTGGTTGTAAATGAATGGTTGAAGTGTGAGAAGATACAGACCCATCCTCCATGGTCCCGGATCCAGCCCAGCAGGTTGGTCCTGAAGAAGTCCACAGTCCACTGCAGCACCTCCCGCACCGACTGAGGGAGGCGTGCCTCCACCAGCTGCACACACACCATCATCACGATTTACCTAACCGTAATCCAAAACCTCATTATTTTTTTATCTGAACTTTAAACTTTTGTCAAAGCCTGATCTCGTCAGATGTTAGAGCCTCAGCAGGCCCGGGTCAGGACTCGGATGGAGACCGTGGAATTCCAGTCGCAAAAACTGTCCTTAGACTAGACACTTCACCCACATTGGCTAGTATGAAAGTGATGTGTGCGTGAGTGGTGGTGGACGGAGGGGCCGATTATCACCACCAAGTGTGGAGTTAATGAACAATGAACTGTAAAGCGCTTTGGGCTCTTGAAAGGCGCTATACAGACCCTCCAGGAATTCGCGATGTTGCGATTTGCAACTTCAACGCAACTTCAGCCAATCCCCGCGAATTCAGGGCGGTGTTGCAATTTTGACCAATCTCCGCAACTTTTCCGCAATTTTTACTAATTTTGACTAATCATCAGCGACGTATTGAACGCCGACCGACTTCCTTCTGTGTAGGAGACATAACTGAGATGAGGTGCACGGTGCGTTTGTGTGTGTGTGTGCGGCAGAGGCGGTGGGTCACGTGAGTGTGGGTGTGTGCACGTACGGAAGTGTGTGCGTGTAAAAGCGCGCGCTCACCTGTCACACAGAGGAGAGAGTCAGGGTTGGGTGTAGCCGTATTTTTTGTTGAACGCAAACCATTCATTCATCTTTCAGGTTAATCTGTTCATCCTGCTGGTTTTCATGAGTTCCATTTCATCCTGCTGCGCTGTCATAGCTGTGTGCGCTCTTTTTGTAATAAATGCACAAAACGCATATCTGGATCTCAGCGTATCTGTCACCATAGCCTCCTCTTTGTGCGTCACAAATCTGCGAGCCATAGGACCCAACCTCATATTCTCGGCGGCTAAAAGGTTTGAGCCGCAAAATTCTGCCTTACTTCCGTGTGACGAAACGAAACTGCGGCCGTGTCCCAGTTCCCAGAGCGCACAGCTCGGAGCGCGGCCCGAAGGGGGCTCAGACTGCAGTCAAGGCGGTGCACACTTGCTCAGCCCCGACTGCAGTCCGCGGACCGCTTAACGACTGCGGTCTTCGACTGCGTGTTAACTGCGCATGGGACAAAAAAGAAGTGGGACAGCAGTCGTCGCGCCGGTGTACAGTCGAAATGTGTGACGCACATGCCCTTCGGGCCACGCTCCGAGCCGCGCGCTCTGGGAATTGGGACATGGCTTCTAATGGCAAAGAAACATGTCTGCGGCGCCACCTGCCCACAAAAATAACAGCAAAAGACCGCACGAAACAGTTCCCCTCCTAGTAGTAATTTATTTCCGATATTGGTAAGGTTGTTTTAGGACCATATCTGTGATCTCTGTGTCTTTGTATTATTCTTTGTCAGTAATAACTCAGTATTCAAAATATTACTAAATTTTAATTACAAAAAGCGAAAATCGCAACTATTTATCGCAACTTTCACTTCCTCCCGCAACAAAATCACAACAAAAACCTTAAAAGCACCGCAACTTTCATCGCAACTTTTTGGAAAAGCTCCCGCAAATTCAGGCATTTTAGCCGCAACAATCACAAAAAATGCCCGCGAAATCCTGGGGGGTCTGTCTATATAAATGCTATGAATTCATTAATTAAACCACGTTGTTGTTCTCATAATAAAGGATTTACGTCACAGGGACCTGATTTTGTCCCCATAATTGGCGGCAGTGGATCAGGTGGTCGAGCGTTTGTCCACCCACCCACAGGTTGGCGGTACAATTCCAGCTCCCACAGATGAATGCTGCTGTTGTGTCCTTGGGCAAGACACTTAACCCACCTCGCCCCCAGTGTCTGCGTACACCGGTGTGAGTGGTTCCTTGTTGTAAAGCGCTTTGGGTGCCTTGAAGGTGGAAAAGCGCTGTATAAAGATGTGACCATTTACCATAAGGGAGGTCCCATGATGTGAGTGTACAGATTTTAGCCCCACAGTGAGAGAAATACCCGTGCATAGACACACAGATCGTTTTAAAACAAAATTCCCCAACAAACGGCACTACGCATAAATGTGTTAAGCAAAATGATATAAGTGATTACAATCACGACTGAACCTGGGCTGCAGCGCCTTAGCCCGCTGATGACAGGATGCAAGTGCTGGGGTTCAGTGAGGGTTCAGGTCAGAAACCAGGCCCGAAACCCAAGAAACCAGGCCCGAAACCCAAGAAACCAGGCCTGTAACCAGGAAACCAGTCCCGAAACGAGGAAACCAGGCCCGTAACCAGGAAACCAGTCCCGAAACGAGGAAACCAGGCCCGTAACCAGGAAACTAGGCCCAAAACCACATCCCAAAAGAGAGACTCTTCAACTTTAATACTGTGTCCAATGTTTTAATAGTTAAGAATAAATCAGCATTAGAATGACAAATCCTCAGAATGTTACATTTAATCCCTTGGTGTGTGTCACAGAATCGTTTATCTGATGTTTCTGCTGTACTTGGCCTCAGAGTGAGTCTCTCTGGTGAACACTGCACACTGACCTTGACCGCGAGCCGTGCAGCCACATAGAAGAGCACGGCGATCCTCTCCCACGTGATGCCATCCTTGAACACTGTGTCTGCCACCTGTTTGAAGAGGTCGCAGTTTGAGCCCGGGGCCCGCTGTATCCCGTCTATGGCACTGCATCAGGGACAAAAGTACACATAAAAAGGTCTGGCTCTTCTTTGAAGTAAAAGTCTGGTCAAAAGAGATCACTTCTATTAGGGCTGGGCGGTGTTTTTTTTAAAGGTCCCATGGCATGAAATTTTCACTTTCTGAGGTTTTTGAACGTTAATGTGAGCTCCACTATCCTGTTTAGGCCCCCCCCCCCCATGGCTAAAAGTTGCGGAATGTCTAAACTGAGCATTTGCGATCCTTTTCTGCGTTTGAAAAAAACACAACTCAAACGGGCGATTGTGAACAAGGCAACTATGTTACGTCACATCGAAAAAAGAAATGCAAATGCAGTTCCACCACCGTCTGGATCTCCACCCCCTGTCTCTGGAAATCACGCCCAGAGAGTTTGGACTGCGGAGGAGCTACGCAATGCGAAATGTGTTTTTTTATTTGCCTGGAGGCACATCCGAGTGTTTCTAGGCTCAGAAGTCCTTTACCCGACCCTCTGGACCTCTGAAACAGCAGTGGTTTAATTTTATTTTCTGTGAAAATGTGTTTTTTTCACTGTAATGCCTCTCCTTTCTGTCTTCGTGCTTCAAACGCGGAAATGGGCTTAGAGGAGCTTCTCCCTCATAGGAGATCCTTAACAGGTACAACAACTGTATCTCACCGTTGTGCAATAGATAACACTCACTACAACTGTGTATAGCTGGATTGTACATCTTATTTGACATTGTATTTTATACTTTATTAATACTTTCTATTTAGGGCTGCAACTAACGATTATTTTAGTAGTCGACTAATCTATAGATCCAGTAAGTCACGAAAAAAAATATTACTAGGATAATGGACACGACACTAACGTTGGCATTTAGTGAGCGCAGTTACGCGTGCGTGCTTTAAGCATTCCGTTTCAAAGCGGAATATTGTCAGTATCCAGTTTTTAAAAAAGTTGAAGTATTCTGTGAAACAGCGTCTTATTAAGGGAATACTGCCAAAACACGACTAGACGACATTCGGAATGAAAAAGATTGTCCATGACTCGTGAGCAAATTGAGTATGGCCACCATTCCGTTTAGCGCTAGTGCTAATATTGGAATATTCCTCACATGCAGATACAGTGACTGGCGCGAGCTAGCTGCTCGTCACAAGACTCCTGCACTTTTCCGTAACTTTCCTAACTTTTTGCCCTTAAATCGCCCGCCCCACTTTTGTAAATATTTTTGTCAACACTGTTCGTTAAGCTTGGGCTGCACTCGACGCTGCATTTTTTCTGCACTTTTGGTGGATTATTTACCCGTCTCGGTTTAAGATGTGTAAGGGACCCCGTCCTCCGCTCGTCTACACAAAGGATCAGCTGATGGCGCTGCACAGCGCTGTTGTGTTCACCCGAGACAGGCTTGTTATCCCTGACGAGATCCTACGGACGACACCACGTGGACGCCGCGCGGGACGTAAACTCCGGGAAAAGAGGAGACACTCCAGGCCGGTCCTCCCCTCCGTCGTAACGGGGAATGAACGCTCCCTCGTTAGATTTCAGCGGGAGTACAGGGATGCTAGCGTCATTGTTTTTACGGAGACATGGCTAACACCGCAAATCCTGGACTCTACCGTCACTGTGGACAACTTTGACCTGCTGCGCGCAGACAGGACGGAGGAGAGTGGGAAGAAGAAGGGAGGAGGACTAGTGCTGTTTCTGAACGAGAAATTGTGTAAACCTGGACACTGTACAGTGAAGGAGCAGATGTGTAACAAAGACATTGAACTGTTTGCTGTCGGCCCTGCAGATTCTTGACACAGACGAGTATCAAGTTCCAAATTAAAATGATACTTAAATAATACGACTAGTCGACAATGAAATTTCATGTCGACAAAATTTTATTGTCGACGTCGTCGACGTTGTCGACTAATCGTTGCAGCCCTATTTCTATTTAATTCTGATTTGTACATATACATTTGTTATCTATAGGCCCAAGCGCTAAAGCGTAGGGCCTATTGTTTTTGTTCTGTTTTTTCTTATTATTATTATTTATTATTCTTATACTTATTATTATTATTTTCCTCCCCCCCTTTTTGCAAGGTTCGGGTACTTCCCAACGACGAAAACTCACGAAATTTTGCACAAAATTCAAGAATGCCAAAAAAGTAATTTACCAATAATCTGTACTAAAAAATCTTTAAAAATGGCTCGACAGCGCCCCCTGGAAAATGAAAATACATTGCGCCTATGACTATACCTGCGTTGCCATGGCAACAGGCCAAACATCTGTCCTCACCAATGGGACGCCCCGCAAAAGCGTTTTCACGGAAACACTGATCAGTCTTTTAGAACACTTTTTAATAACTTTTAATGTCCCACTTGTCGAGATGATCCAGCACGATTCTGGTGAGTCTGGGTCAAAAACCTGAGGAGGGGTTCGTTAAAATACGAGGACAGGACAATTTGCCTTCGGCGCCGGGTCACGTGCTTGGTCCAATATGGCTGACTTCCTGTTGGTTGCCTAGCAACGGTGTTTCTGTGTACCAAACTTGGTTTGGCTACGACAAAGTTTTTGCCGGGCGCCCCATTGGCGAGGACAAGCAAGCGAGGGCCGATCATCGCCGCTTGCAGCTATATTTATTTTTATAATTATGTCTCATCTGACACAGGTCTATTGCTCATTGGTTGCTATTCCATCTATTTTTTTGTTACCCTCTGTTATATATTATTGTTATATATTATGGTGGACTGGTGTGGGCACAACCACCTGAGCCTCAACACCAGTAAGACAAAGGAGCTGGTGATGGACTTCAGGAGGAGACCACTACCTCACTCACCGGTGAACATCCAGGGGCAGGACATAGAGACTGTGGACAGTTTCAAGTACCTGGGTGTTCACCTCAACAATAAACTGGACTGGTCCCACAACACCGATGCCCTGTACAAGAAGGGCCAAAGTCACCTCCACCTCCTGAGGAGACTGAGGTCCTTTGGAGTGTGCAGGCCTCTGCTCAAGACTTTTTATGACTCTGTGGTGGCCTCTGCTCTCCTCTACGCTGTCGTCTGCTGGGCCCCGAGCAGCACAGAACGGGACAGAAAAAGACTTAATAAGCTGGTCAGGAGGGCCAGCTCTGTCCTGTCCTCTGGACTCTCTAGAGGAGGTGGCTGAGGGTACTGGACAAACTCACGTCCATCATGGACGACACCTCTCACCCTCTGCACCGGAGTGAAACCGCCCTCCAAAGTGGAAAACTTGGAATACGCTCCGCCGTAGCGTTTTCGTCTACACTGCCCAAGACGCAAAACTCTGGTCAAATCTGCTGATGTCGCGTATGCGTTTACATCACATCGGTCCATATATCAGTGTAGTTTGTTTGGCACGACCTTGTTGCGCCTTCGTTGCTTTGTCGTCTAACGTGGTCTGAAGAAATAGTTGAACTTCTTTGTCTGACCACATGAATTTTTTTTTGCTACCGGTAGCCATGTTTTGTTTTGCGGTGCAGATGAGAAGGAAGATTCTACACATGCGCGTGGACTAGGGATGTCAACAATTAATCGATTAACGGTTAATTGTCGATTAAGACGTTGGTCGATCAAAATGCATTAATTGTAATTAACCGCTAACCGCGGACACGCGGACATGCGCACCCGCGTGGTCATGAAACAAGGCAACCGCGCTGCGCCAAGATCGACTCACAGCCGACCGCAGACGCCAACGGCACTGCTCAGCAGGCCCGGATGTACGCGCGAGGCGAGATCTAACCCGGAATGCGTGCCGCTGCTGCCGGTTTCGCCGTAGCCCGCGCCCCGGGCCCCGGGCCCTGCGCCCTGCGCCCCGAGCCCCGCGCGGCTGGCCTGCGGCTCGGAGCGCGGGGCGCGGCGAAACCAGCACGCGCCCCAGTGGTTTAATCCTGGTCTAGTCCAGGTCTAGACCCGGTCGAGTCCCGGTCCAGTCCAGGTCCAGTCCAGGTCCAGTCCAGGTCCAGACCTGGTTCAGACCTGGTCCAGTCCACGTTCAGTCCTGGTCTAGTCTCTTAGCCAATCAGGACAGAACACAATGTTACTCTATAAAAAAAATTTTACACTATAAAAAAAAAAAATTGGATAGAGCGAGGGATTACTGTATTTTGTTATTCAGCATCAATACATTTGTCTGCTTTTTACTAAGGAATAATTAATTGAGGAATATACAATATAATAATACTATGATATATTTTTGACTCAGTGTTATGTTACTATAGCTTATATTCTTAAAGACCCTATTGAAACACTCAAATTCAGGTGAAAAACGCCGCTTATCAGTTAATCGTTAATCGACCGATAAGGTCAATCAACTATCAGTTAATGAATTAACCGATAATTTGCATCCCTAGCGTGGACATAGTGATAATGTATCACAGCGCCACCTAGCCGCCTGGCATGCATACCCAATCCAATTCCACACACTTTTGCGTCGCCGTATGCACGCAGATTTCCTCCAGAAAACGCTTGCGTAAACACGGAATAAAAAGTGAAGACGCGACGCCACTTTTGCGTCTTTGTTCAGACCGTCGTCATATCAACGTAGCCTGAGGTCATGACTGAAATGAGGAGGTCAAACTCACTCCTCCAGCAGCTGGTTGTTCTTCACGCTGTCCCCGATGATTTTGACCATTTTGGCCAGCTCCGACACCACCTTCTGCTCGTGCTGCGACTGCAACTGATTGGTCAGCACCGGAGTGAGGGACGGGACATCCTCTGCAGGCACCTCCTCCCTCAGCTCCTCCTCGATCACCCTGTACGAATCACAAACATGGTTAAACCCGGTGAGAGCGCCGGGCGGCGTGGTCAGTCTGAGCGACCTGCCAGTTAATAATAATAATAATAATGCATTTTATTTAAAAGCGCCTTTCAGAACACCCAAGGACACTGCACAAGGTTAAAAACAAATAAAAACCACAAACAAACAATACAATAAAACATAAAAACATTTAAGAAAGTGGGAGAGAGTCTATGTTATGGAGGTCAGGAGGGAGAGAGTTCCAGAGCTGAGGAGCAGAGCGGCTGAAGGCTCTGCCCCCCATGGTGACCAGTTGTAGTGAGCGCCCCCTTCAGGCAGATATAGGCAGTGTCCACCAGCGTCTGACCAGAACTGAAGAAGCATCTAAACGTTTGTTCCAGTTGACAAACGGACAAAAGTCCGGGGGGGGGGGGGACTAGACCAGACCGGGACTAGACCAGGACTAAAAGCGGACTAAACCAGGTGTAGACCAGGTCTAAACTAACCTGGGAAATCGCAGGCTGCTTTCGTTCGTTCCGATCTGAAACACAGCCTGGCAACTATGGCAAGCGAGCTCTCCCGATTCTGGGAGCCAATCAGAGAGTGGGGAGGGGTGGAAAGACGGTGACGCGTACTACGTGACAAACGGAAGCTTGTAGTTTGAACTGACAACTGACATGATTGGCTCTGGGCTACGTATACGCCAAATGATAGACATTCGTAACGCCCAATAAACGGCCGTTGGCGATCGTAAACCACACCTCCACTACGAGATATTTCAAAGGTGGCTTCCAGACCATATCTCACTGTGATATGGTCTTGTGTAAACCAGGCAAGGTCTAAACCTGGACTGGACCAGGACTAAACCTGGACTAAACCAGGACTTGACCAGGTCTAGACCAGGATTAAACCACGGCGTGTGGCTCTTTGCCTGGTTTCGTGCAGCTCTTGCGTTCGTTCATGTCGAGGTTTGATGTGCTCGGACTGTGTGCCTCCTCCTCAGGACCATGGACGCCGTCCCGAGGAGGAGGCACGGTTTGGACACGGGTCTCGTGGTCGTAGCCCCGGGTGGGACGCGCGGTCTCGTGCCGGTCATGCTGCGCTATCACCCCCCCCCCCCGCTTCACTATTAATACATTTTGTTGAAAATGAGAGTGTTTAAACGAGAGAGAAATGTGAGAAAAAGTTAATTCGAGGGATTACTGTACTGACAAATATCGGCCCACTTTTGCACATCGGGCCGATACCGATATGTTAAAACCCTTGGCAATATCGTCCGATACCGATGTTAATGCCGATATATCGTGCATCCCTAATCAGATTGTATGAAGAAGTGGACTAAGCGAGTGTGACACCCCCCACAGCAGCTCCAGTCAAATGAAGCTCAGTGAGGCTGGCCACAGGTTGAACAGCCCTGGTCTAAATGTGTCCTGATGTAGGAT
The DNA here is from genome assembly GCA_036785185.1 of Paratrypauchen microcephalus. Classification (NCBI taxonomy): domain Eukaryota; kingdom Metazoa; phylum Chordata; class Actinopteri; order Gobiiformes; family Gobiidae; genus Paratrypauchen; species Paratrypauchen microcephalus. The sequence continues at coordinate 5,167,992 of JAVJIX010000022.1, read as the reverse complement.
TTACTCGGTGCTGCCTTGAAAAAGAGTAGTATAATAGTATCTCAATGGGACTTTCCTTAAAGGAAAAGGAACGTTATTTTACAATCTGAGCCTTCTTTCGTTAATAAAACAAGTCGTTTGACTCACCCATATCACGTTCGTGTCATTTGGAGCTGTTTGAAGAAAGTTATGTTGTAGCGTTTCTGTTAGCATTTGTATTCGGGGCATTACTTTGTGGTCTCCAAATAACACAAACTTTAGCACTTTTCAAATCATAGAAGCCTGATGTCTTAATGTAAGATTTCGTTTGAAGCAAAAGTGGCCTGTAAAAAAAAAAAAGTGGCCTGTCCTCATCTACTCGAAACTATGGCTAAATCACGGATTACAGGCCACTTTTGCTTCAAACGAAATTTTTCATTAAGACATCGGGCTTCTATGATTTGAAAAGTGCTAAAGTTTGTGTTATTTGGAGACCGCAAAGTAATGCCCCGAGCAAATGATACAGCACCATGTTAAGGATACGGGATCATTACTAGAACAGAACGGCTCAACATAAGTTCTGCGATACTGCTCCAATTGACAGAAAAATGCTATGGGTGAGTAAAACTACTTGTTTTATTGCCGAAAGAAGGCTCAGATTGTAAAAAAAACGTTAATTTGCCTTTAAATAAAGGTAAAAAAAAAAAAAAAAGCTTGAATACCTAAACACAACTTATTTTATTTGGCCACATAAAAGTTTTTCAGTCCATTCATTTATTGTGCAGTTGCTGTGTTACAACAGGAACGATGCAGATTTTTTCGCAGTGTCATGTCTGCTTTATGATGCCTGATTTACTGGAAAAGCTTTCTACTATACAATAAGAAATGAAAGTGAAACCAAAGGCGAATGCTGCTTGTTTATCGTGTAAATGAGAATAAATATTCTTGTCACAATACAAAAATGTCAATACGAAAGAATAAACTTGACACTTGATGCCGATTCTGACACAATAATAATAATTAAAAAAAAAAAACACTCAATAGATTGTGATTTTCAACATTAAATGGTAGTACTTTTTATATTAGTTTCTAGTTTCAATATTAATTTTAGTATTGATTAGTGGTTGATTTGATTTTTGACAACCGTAGATGCTTTTAATCAAATAATATTATTCATGTATATATTTTACTATGACCTGTTACTATCATTTAATTCGCCTGCTTTTTGTCAGTGGGAACAAGTAGCCTATACTTAAGTAAAAATAAATGAATAAATAAATAAAATATATAATAAAATGCAGTTTGATCACACTGTATCTACATTATACTTTTAATTAAAGCCTGAGTGGCTATACAAGTACGTTTTTCTGCAGTAAATTAGAAGTTAAAACTTAGTAAGTCATAAAAAAGTTACATTTTAAGTAATTCCAATATGTACTTAAATGAAATGAATGAATTCCAGTGAACTGAATGCACAATAAACACATAATAAAGTGGTACTTACTCTTTAATGAGCGCCTCTCCGATTCTCTCATCTGTGCGGACAGAATTAGAAATAATATATAAGAAATAAACGTAAAAACTAGTATTATTATTCTAGTTTTCTGACCGAAACAGACCTGACATCCCGTTACCCTCACACGCCATGGCACAAAAATCACAAAAACAAAACTTGCACTTGTAGAAAACACGATGTTCGTTATAGTTCTAACATTCGACTACAAAATCCCTCCAAAAACACTTAAATCTCATCTGAAAAAACACTTAAATCTCATCTGAAAAACACTTAAATCTCATTCAAAGTCCAAACTTCTCGCCTCGTTCCGAAGTGAAAAAGTTTGTCCGGAAATACGGGAGGCGGAGGAGCGCTCGGAAGCGTGTTCAGCGCGGTCCGGAGGGGCGGTTATCGCGCTGTCACCGCACACTTTAAACCCCGCTTTACGGCATCGCGAAACCAAACGTACCCGCGGACGTGGCTGATGATGACGTGTGTGAGTGGTCAAAGTTATATTAGCGAAATATGAGCGTTTCAAGAGTACATTTGGAGTTTTTAGTGGTAAATAAAAACAGACCAAACGCTAAATAAAGACTAAAAGGCCATTCCAGAACTGAAGGACATTTTACGTCCCACCCATCAAATATTATATAATCCACATACAAAATACTAAAACATACAGTTTCTGAGTGAATTTACTTGTCCTGAGACCAAATCTAAAAAAAACTAAGAGAAAATAATGCTTGAAAATAGTTTTTAAAATACCAAATAAATCTGGAGTACCAGCCAAAATGCCATTTTCCTCTTGTCCCACCCCTCTAATGACCAAATTCACCAAATAAACCAGCTAAAATTAAATTTAAATTTATTGTTTTTTGTATTATTTGTTTCATTTCCATCTCCTGTAACTGTGAAACATTTGTTTTAATAGACATAATATTTCAGATAATTATTATTATTCATGGAACATGTGTCCCACAACCTGCACCAACCCTGTTACCAGAACATTTTAGCCTCAGCCTAAGTCTCTTGCATTGAGAGTGTGACACACTCTCAATGTGTGTCACAAAACGGCCTGAAACCCGATATCCAGCTATAGTTTCATTTGATGACGTCATCAGAGAGGACAGTGCGCATGCGTGAACTCAGCTGTTTTGTAAACACCGCTAGTCCGAAAGAAGCTAACACGGCTCTGAACTTTACTTTTCTGTTGCGATATCGGGTTTCAGGCCGTTTTGGAATCTACTAAAAGTCTACGCTGACACAGCGATCTTCTGTGATTTGAAAAGTGCTAAAGTTTGTGTTATTTGGACACCGCAAATCAGTGCCCCGAGCACCATGCTAACGGATACGGGATCATTAGTAGAACAGAACGGCTCAACATAAGTTCTGCGATACTGCTCCAATTGACACCAAACTGCTATGGGTGAGTAAAACTACTTGTTTTATTGCCGAAAGAAGGCTCAGATTGTAAAAAAAACGTTAATTTTCCTTTAACCAGCGCGTACAAAGAAGTGACTACCCCTTCCCTGGAGCTTACAGTAGCAAGTCTTACACCAGGAGCTGCAAACTGACCACTTGCTCTTCCCTCCCACACAGATAAAATACAATATGCAAATAATATTTTGATTCAGGATCCGCCTTCTGCTCCGGCCCACATTCTTCTGCTGCATCAGCGCAATCTTCCTTTCCTCCAGTCTTCCCCTCCTCCACAGAGCACTCACCGACCAGTACCAGATCCTTCCTGTCGCACATTTCGCAGAGAGACAACCCCCATTGTACAGAACACATTCATCTCCAGTGTTCATTCAAATAACACACAAATAAATTTTTTATATGTTGTATGATATAGAAATATGATGAAGTATATGCATGCACCTAAAATGTATTAATTCAACATTTCTTCAAGAAGCATGAGCCACAAGCTAGTTACCGATGTGGTAAAACTGAGGAACTGGCAGGGAGTGGAGGAAGAACCGGGCTGATATAGGCAGGAGTAGATTGGGGATGGATCTCAAGTGTGGGAAATGAATTCTTAAGCCTCTAGGATTGTTATTGTTTACGTTTAGACCTGGTCTAGTCCTGGTCTAGTTCCAGTCTGGTCCCGGTCTGGTCCCGGTCTGGTCCCGGTCTGGTCCCGGTCTGGTCCCAGTCTGGTCCTCATATCTTAGTCCGGGTCTGGACTTCCTACAGATCCAGTGACTCATATCTGGGCTCCTCGTGCATCCAGCGGGACTCCCGGAGCCCCCCCGGGTCCCCCCTCTATAACATCTATATAAATGCGTCAAACTGAACACATTCTGTACTGTACAGGAGACAGGGAGGAGAAGACAATCAGGACGCACAACACAATATTCATACACTATAAAAAAAAATTGAAATAAAAAAATAAAAAAATCCGCAAGACCGTGAAAAGTGAACCGCGATAGAGCGAGGGACCACTGTATTTGAAATGAAAATAAATATATAAATTAAAAAATAAAGCTCACGAGGCTTGCGGTTACAGGGATCAATTTGCAGCCAGGCTCTACATTAGAAATACATTAAGACATCAAACACGTGATGTGGACTTCAGCCAGGAGATCATTTTTATTTTCTCTCTGGCCAAAGTGGTGCAAAAAAGACAGTGTACAAAATACAATATAAAGACAAAACACAACAAAAACTATCTAAGACAGAGATCTAAAGTTAAACTAAAATCTAAAATCTAAAATCTTAAAGCAGTGCAACATAATAAATAAATTCCTATGTACAGATTTCCAAAGTGTGCAGTGTGCATCAGAAATGTGCAATGGAAGATACAGCAGTGAAATGGTCATGTGCAATAGAATGTGCATTGAAGTTAAGATAAAATAAATGTGCAACAGTAGAAATTCTAGTGCAATAACAGGAGTAAACAACAGTACAACAGTAGTAAAATTCCAGTAGTAAATGTGCAAGAGTGTCTAGAGTGATATGTTTTTATGGAATACAGGTTATGCCAATATGGGGGTGGGGGGGTGGGGGGTAAGGTGAGAGTTCAGCCTCCTGACAGTCCAGTGGATGAAGCTGTTTGACAGTCTGGTGGAGTGGGCCCGGAGACTCCGGTACCTTCTCCCCGAGGGCAGGAGGCTGAAGAGGCTGTGTGCGGGGTGGCTCGGGTCACCCACAATGCCGGAGACTCTGCGGATGAGCCGGGTGTTAAAAATGTCCAGAAGGGAGGCGGCGCGCGCATGCGCAGCGGCCCCTCCCCTAGCCACTCAGCACGATTCTGCCTGGTTAGTGGGGAAACGAAATTTCGAATTCACTCTGTGTACATGTACATGATTGTTTTCGACAATAAAGCAAACTATAACTATGACTATGACTAAGAGAGACACCAGCGATCCTCCCAGCTGCATTCACTATGCGCTGCAAGGCTTTCCTGTCCTGTTCAGCTCCCGTACCACACAGTGATGCAGCTGGTCAGGACGCTCTCAATGGTGCCTCGGTAAAAGGTGGTCATGATGGGTGGGGGGGCTCCAGCTCTCCTCAGTTTGCGGAGGAAATAGAGGCGCTTCTGAGTCCTCTTTGCCAGTGATGCAGTATTCACTGTCCAGGAGAGGTCCTCACTGATGTGCACCCCCAGGAATTTGGTGCTGCTCACCCTCTCTACAGCAGCACCATTGATGGACATTGGGGGGTGCTGGGTGGGGCCTCTCCGGAAGTCAATAACAATCTCCTTGGTCTTTTCAACATTCAGAAGGAGATTGTTACTGCTGCACCACTGGGTCAGAAGGCTCACCTCACTCCTGTAGTTTGTCTCATCGTTATTAGAGATGAGACCCACCACAGTCGTATCGTCCGCAAACTTCACTATGTGATTGGTGCTGAACGCTGGGGAGCAGTCGTGGGTCAGCAGAGTGAAGAGCATCGGACTGAGCACACAGCCCTGGGGGGCTCCTGTGCTCAGTCTAATGCAGCTCGAGGTGTTTCTGCCGACCCGCACTGCCTGTGGCCTCTCACTGAGGAAGTCCAGCAGCCAATTACAGAGTGAGGTCTGAAGCCCCAGGTGGTCTAGTTTGATAATGAGCTGCTGTGGGATTATAGTGTTGAATGCTGAACTGAAATCTATGAACAGCATTCTCACATATGAGTCCTTATTGTCCAGGTGGGTGAGATTGCATCCTTGGTGGAGTGGTTGGCCCGGTATGGAAACTGGAATGGGTCCAGGGTGGGGGTGGGGGGAGTGGATTGGTTTGGCAAGATGGCGCCGGTGTGTCTGGTTCGCCACTTGGCTGTGCTCAGTTTGATCTGTTTTATGTCTATTTTAACGTCTGTCACAAGGACCATCGACTCACTGCGGGTGTATAATCGCCTGGAATTACTCAAAATCAAAGAAACTGTGGAATCAAGTGCGGATTACCAGTTCAATGGAACAAATCAGTCCAGTTTCTCTTACCTGGCTGACGTGCTGCAGTAGTGAAGCTCAAAGCCTGGCTGGCACTTTCTCCTGACGCAGCGTGGACCCATTCCATTCCATGGGATAACGAAGACTGCTTTTATCGCTACGTCTCCCGGCGCCGGCTAACCCCAGTCAGCACCTGGTTAGTGCCTGTTGCTGGAAAGCACGTGGAGCTCCGTGCGTTGCGCCCCAGCCGCTCGTCTCTCCGGGCTTCGGGCGGTGTGAATCCCGGCCACCTCTGGACGCTGAACCGAGCAGCCCCAGCGGCTGACGTGCCGGTTGTCACAAAATGTGGATTTGTCAATGCAAGATCTGTGATGAACAAGACGTTTGTTCTTCAAGACTTCTTTTCATCGCAGTGTTTGGATTTATTCTTCTTGGTTGAAACTTGGATATATGCCGGTGAGTCTACTCCTTTCTCATAACTCCTGCCTCCAGATTGCACTTTTATTAACGCGCCAAGAACTACTGGTCGTGGCGGGGGCATAGCCACTGTTTTAAAGAACTGTTTTTATCACAAGTCGTTATCAATGGAGTTTTACTCCTCATTTGAACTGAGCTGTTTTGAATTGCAGCAGACAGATTCATTGCTGTGTTTACAGACCACCAAAGCACAACAAAGATTTTATTAAAGACTTTTCTGATTTTATTTCTTTTATTTTAACAAAATATGACAGGATTTTAATTGTGGGTGATTTTAATGTGCATGTTTGTTGTCCTTCAAAGCCCATGTCCAGGGAGTTTTTAGACTTGGTTGATGCTTTTAATTTGACACAACATGTCGCTGGACCTACACAAACGCACGGACACACTTTAGACCTTGTGCTGTCTTATGGCTTTTCTGTGGACAATGTTGTTGTTGGGGATGCTGTGTTTTGCTGTGTGCGTCATGGGCGTGTCATCAGGTCTGACACTGCCGCTGTGTTCTCCCCTCTCTTCACTGCTTCAGCGCAGTCTGTTTCTGTTTCCATGGACACTGAGCAATTAATGACTTCTTTTTTATGCACCTGCTCTGATGTGATGGATGTTATAGCCCCCGTTAAAGCCATGCGCCCTAAATCCAAACAAGAGCCATGGATAAATGACACTACACGTGCTGCGAGGCGTGAGTGTAGGAAGGCGGAGCGCAGATGGAAAAATGACCGGCTGCAGGTGTCATGAGAAATTCTTAAAGATAGTTGGAAAAACTATCAAAAAGTTGTTAAAGAGGAAAGAAATATGTATTTTAGAAGCATAATTTTAAATAGCACCAGTAAGCCTCGCATTCTTTTTAAAACGATTAGTTCGGTTTTAAACCCTAATCCTTCCACTGTACTGGAAATGACATGTGAAAAATGTGAAGAATTCTTACTCTTTTTTAATAACAAGGTCTCCACTATAAGAGCCAATACAGTGCCACCATCTGTTGAACTTGTGGTAAAAACAGAATGTTCTGCTTTTCTCTGTCAGTTTGAGCCTGTGTCACTGTCTGTCCTCACAGGGATAGTAAATAAGTTGAAGCCCTCTTCCTGTCCCACAGACCCAGTCCCTCCTCGCTTTTTAAAAGATATCTGGGGGACTATTGGCTCTTCGGTCAGGGAAATTATCAACAGCAGTCTGTCTTCAGGAATTGTGCCTTCATTTTGTAAAGAAGCTGTTGTTGAACCTTTAATTTAAAAACCCAACCTTGACCCTACAATTCTTTCTAATTATCGGCCAATTTCAAATTACCATTTGTGAGTAAGATTTTAGAGAAGACTGTACTTGCACAGCTGCAGTCTTTTTTAGATCAAAATGGCACTTTAGACACTTTCCAGTCAGGCTACAAAGCCTTTCACAGCACAGAGTCTGCACTTTTAAAGGTTTTTAATGATCTGTTTTTAATGACTGATTCTGCCATTTTAGTACTTTTAGATTTGACCACTGCTTTTGACACAGTTGACCACACAATTCTTTTAAATCGTTTGGAACACTGTGGGTGTCAGGGGGAAGGTTTTAGAGTGGTTCAGGTCGTACCTGTCAGGCCGATCTTTTTCTGTTAAGCTGGGGAGCTCCACCTCATCCGCTGCCCCCTTGCACTGTGGAGTCCCCCAGGGTTCAATCCTTGGGCCTGTTTTATTTATGTTGTACCTTCTACCTCTTGGGCAACTCCTGCATAAATATGGTGTGTCTTATCACTTTTATGCAGATGACACACAGATTTATCTGCCCTTGAAAAAAAGCAGCAGTAGCCCCCTGACACCCCTGCTTGAGTGCCTTAATGACGTCAAGGTTTGGGTGGCTCAAAATGTCTTGAACCTCAATGAGACCAAGACTGAGGTGATAATGTGCGGGCCCGGTGGCAGTGCCCGGTGGCAGTGCCCGGTGGCAGTGCCCGGTGGCAGTGCCCGGTGGCAGTGCCCGGTGGCAGTGCCAGCTCTTTGTCCGACTTGGGTCCTCTCAGACAGCACACACAATCAACAGCCACCAACCTTGGCGTCATTATGGACTCTGATTTTAAACTTGATAAACAAGTTAATGCGGTCGTGAAATCTAGTTTTTATCACCTTCGTCTTTTAACCAAAATTAAATCTTTTTTATCCTTTTCAGATTTTGAGCGCGTCATGCATGCTTTTATTTCTTCTCGTCTGGACTACTGCAACGCACTTTATTCTGGAATGAATCAAAACGCACTTTATCGGCTGCAGTTAGTCCAGAATGCTGCTGCGCGCCTTTTAACAGGACGGAAGAAATATGAACACATCTCCCCTATTCTTGCGTCTTTGCACTGGCTTCCTGTTCGTTTTAGGATTGATTTTAAGATTTTATTGTTTGTTTTTAAAGCTTTGAATGGACTGGCCCCAAAATACATCTCTGACCTCATCCAAATCTACAGACCAGTGCTCTGAGGTCAGAGGGCCAGCTCCAGCTCGTGGGCCCTAAGACTAGACTTAAAACTCGGGGGAACAGGGCTTTCTCTGTGGTTGGCCCTAAGTTATGGAACGCTCTGCCCCCTCATGTCCAAACTGCCCCCACACTGGAGAGTTTTAAGTCTCGTCTTAAGACCCACTTTTATTCTCTGGCTTTTAATACCGTGTGAGTTGTGTGGTCCTCTGTGTTTTTATAAATTGCTTTGTTTTTAGTTATTTTATTATTATCACTTTATTTATTGCTATTTTAGTAATGTTTTTATTAAGTTCTATTGATTTTATGTGCAGCACTTTGGAAACTGTCTCTGTTTATAAAATGTGCTATAGAAATAAAGTTGATTGGATTGGATTGGATTTAATGTGTGCCATGACTAGCCATTCAAAGCACTTCATTATGATGGGGGTCAGTGCAACAGGGTGATAGTCATTAAATGTAGCTGGAGTGGGCTTCTTTGGCACAGGAACGATGGTGGTGGTTTTGAAGCAGGAGGGAACGACAGCCTGGCTCAGAGAAGCATTAAAGGGATATTCCAGGATTTTTGACATGGGGGCTCATTTCCGAGTTAGCCAGAGTGCTGCAGAGATGTGGAGACACTTTTTAGTGAATTTCATGCAGTCCTTCCAGCTGCAGAGTTTTCAGTTGCTAGGCTAGCGCAAGTCAATGGTAAATGGTAGCCGGATTTAAATCAGGCTTACCCACTCCATAGTGCACCCAAAACAAGTCAATTATAACGGCAGACTGTCGATGTATGTTGATTGAGTAATTTTTGAAATAAAACTGACTGCGAATAGCATGAATCATTCCATATCTGAGGGACTAGCTTCACAGCAGCAGCGGAATTTTACTTTACTCAGTTGGTTGTGAAGTGACCAATCACGTAAACAGAGAAGCGAGAAAAGACGTAGACCTCTGTGGAAGACCACAGAGTAAAGATGTGAATTTTAAAAGAACTACCGGGCAAAATGGTGTTTCAGTGTGCATTTAGAAAATGTATAAATAAAGCCCGCAGGTGGGCACCACAAAGTTTTCACAGCTTTCCAGTGCACGATCGAGAAAGGACGCGACTCTGGCTTGTAGCTGCTGGCTTAGACATCAACACATCGGTGGAGACGCTACATAAACTGAAGATTTGCAGTGATCATTTCGGACCAGACGACTACACCAAATCCCTTGGAAAGCCTAGTCTGACAACCACTGCAATACCATCTGTCTTTCCAAGCGCAAGATCCCGTGATGAAGAACAGGTTTGTACCTTTTTTACCCAAGCTTGCTCCTGTCGTTATGTTAGCCTGCTGGTCGATTGATGAGGACTGTGCTAGAGCTTTTGCTTCACTCTTGTAGTCTACCCGGCTGACAGAAAAGGCATGCACGCTCATAAAGTTGTTGCTAGCCCGTGAACATTCATGTAAAGGTAACGCTATGTGTTATAGCTTGGCAGAGTGTAATAATAGCTCACAAGCTCACATGTGCATGCAATGCAATGCAAATTTATATGTCGTTTCACAGTGACACGATTTACAGAAGAGATGTTTACACTGTTGAGCACGGAACTGAAAAGACAGCCCCCGCATTGATCGTTCATTCCAGCGAACAATGCAACAACCCGGTTTTCTGTAGCTGTAGCGGGGGCTAACACACCGACACTCTCTCGCGTTCTGCCCTTTCAACATCCATCTCTCTCAATTCTTTGTCTGTATATTCCAAGCATCGGGGAGACCTCCAAACTTGGCCATGTCTGGATTGTAGAACAGGGCAGGCTACTGTACTCTACGGCTAACGACGACAGCTGAAGGTAAACAAATATCAGCTGGAAACCTAACTGCAAGGTGATATCACTCCGCCCATGCCTAGCTAGATCGGGAAAAAAACGCGCTATTGCATAAGGACATAAATCCTTTAAAGTACAAGGTTGATTATATTTCTAAAATTGTTCCATCAACACAGACATTTACATCGACAGTCTGGCGTTATAGTTGACTTGTTTTGGGTGCACTATGGAGTGGGTAAGCCTGATTAAAATCAGGCTACCATTTACCATTGACTTGCACTAGCCTAGAAACAGAAAACTCTGCAGCTGGAAGGACTGCATGAAATTCGCTAAAAAGTGTCTCCACATCTCTGCAGCACTCTGGCTAACTCGGAAATGAGCCCCCATGTCAAAAATCCTGGAATATCCCTTTAAAGATGTCGGTGAAGACATCCTTGAGCTCCTCTGCACAGTCCTTCAACACACGACCGGGGATGTTGTCCTGGTCGTGTGTTGAAGGCCTGCAGCCTTGCGGGTGTTGATCCTGGAGAGTGTTCTCTTCACGCTGGCTGCAGACACACACAGGGGCTGGTCGTGGAGAGGTGGTGGAGTGTTCTGGGGCCAGGTGTCGTTTCGTGCCTCAAACCGTGCAAAGAAGCTGTTGAGGTCGTTGAGCAGGGTGATGTTGTCACAGGTCTGTGGCGAGGGTTTGTAGTCCGTGATGTTCTGGATGTCCTGCCACAGACTCCGTGTGTCCCTGCTGTCTCTAAGTGTCAGATGACTGACCCTCCACCAGAAAGTTACACAGGGCACCTTTAACTTAAAATAAACATACAAATTTAATGAATAAAGGTAGATGGCAAGCATTTGTACAGAAGCATCTGGGCACTGACCAATTCACACTGGGGAACACCCCCTATTCAAAACACACCACAGATATTTTTATTTCCTGATGTCCTGGAGCTCAGTTCAGGCATTAAACCACCAGTTGTTCAGATCACGCATAGTTTGGTACCGGTTCATTATTTTGAGGTGTTGACATGTTCTGCATGTCTGCTCCTGTCCAAACTTTATCGTCCTTGCCACCTTGAAACTGTTCCTCCATTCAAAGTACTCCATGTACTGGTCCGGGTGGACATCCAGGTACTGCAGCCTCTCTGCTAGCTCCTTGGGGGAGGCGAAGTCATCCACGTGGATGAAGGATTGTCCGGGCGCGTGGAGTTCGTAGTTTTCTCTCGGAGGTCCCAAAACCACTGGCACTGCCCCGAGTTTCAGTGGGTTGAAGAACTTCTCTGTGATGTAGTCTGTGTGGACAGAGTTTTCAAATGCCAGGTAAAACTTGCAGCTGCTCATGACCTGAACATACGTTTCTTTGCTGATGCCTTGTCCGAATGCACTGCCGTATGTCTTGACTTTCAAGTGGTTCTTGAGCTCGTTGAAATAATGGACTCGTTTCTGGTGTGGTCCCCAATTGCTCACAATCCAACAGGCCAGTTTGTCTTTTGTTGGGATTCGGGTGAAAGGTTCCTCATCGTTTGACACTGGCACCAGGCTCCCATACGGCGTGAAGATATCTGCATCGCGGCGGTAGTTACACGTCAGGTTGAAAAGGCCGTTGGAAGCTTGCAATCGTGGTGAGTGTGTAGGTGATTCCATGTTCCACCACACCCACTTCTGAAAAGAGGGGCGTGGCCCTTTGGGCAGGTCCGCTTCCTTGATGTCTCGGTGGTGCACCATGACAGCATCTGCTTTGGGGTACATAGACTTGTCGTCTGTCAGTTTGCACCCAGTGATGTTGTACACATCACAGTTCAGGTCAAACCTTTGGCCAAATGGGTACATGAATATGAGGATGAGCAGATCTTCGGTCTTCCTTTCTGCCTTCTCATTTGAGCAGTTTGTGGAGGACTTTTGAGAAAGCATTGAAATGCGAAACGTAGACAGGTTTTCTGAGTTGTAACCCATAAACACAAGTGTGAGAGTCAGAGCGACTGCGAGGATGAGAAGAAGGATCCGGAATGGGGCCGAGACCCAGACGGATGAAGACATGACCTAAGAAAAGACAAAAAGAGTATAGTTCAGTAAAGCTAGCTAATAAACCAAAACTGTAAACAAATAGGCCTAAGTGTGCTAGTCTCAGAGCAGCTGGCTACTTCCTCCAGGCAGATTTAAGGCAGCGTCCCACCAGTAACCTGACCAGAATGCCACTTGGATGAGCGGCAAAACAACTTCACTGTAAAATTTTTGTCTGGTTGATAAAATTAAATTTCTTTTGCTGTAAAAAAGGGAAGCTCAGCTCTATAGCCTGTTTCCACTGGCACAATTCACTTGACGCCACCTTGGAGCAGGCCTGTTTGGTGCAGCTCCCTCAAGTCCACTTGTGTTTCTGCCATAGACTCTATTAAAGGAAAAGTAACGTTATTTTACAATCTGAGCCTTCTTTCGGTAATAAAACAAGTCGTTTGACTCACCCATAGCACGTTCGTGTCATTTGGAGCTGTTTGGTGAAAGTTATGTTGTAGCGTATCCGTTAACATGAGTATTCGGGGCATTACTTTGCGGTCTCCAAATAACACAAACTTTAGCACTTTTCATATCATAGAAGCCCGATGTCTTAATGTAACATTTCGTTTGAAGCAAAAGTGGCCTGTAATCCGAGATTTATCCATAGTTTTCAGCTTTGCGTTTCATGTTTGGGTCCCGGGAGCTGATAGCACAGTCCGCGCATGCGCACTGGCGTCCTCATCTACTCGAAACTATGGCTAAATCTCGGATTACAGGCCACTTTTGCTTCAAACGAAATCTTACATTAAGACATCGGGCTTCTATGATTTGAAAAGTGCTAAAGTTTGTGTTATTTGGAGACCGCAAAGTAATGCCCCGAATACTCATGTTAACGGATACGCTACAACATAACTTTCACCAAACAGCTCCAAATGACACGAACGTGCTATGGGTGAGTCAAACGACTTGTTTTATTACCGAAAGAAGGCTCAGATTGTAAAATAACGTTACTTTTCCTTTAAGAAGTGGACTAAGTGAATGTGACATCACCCATAGCATTCGGCTCCAGTCAAATGAAGCTCATCCAGGCTCACAATTATAGGGGCAGATTTGGATGCCAATTTCATATTTGAAATCCAGACTGTGAATACCAACCAAAGAGCCAATTCGACACAAGGCTTTTGAAGACACCTCCCCTTACACCACTGGTTTAGCAGGGAGCGGGCAACACTGTCAATTAGTGTGGAAGAGGATAGCTAAGGAGGTAACTATGGACATCCATACCGGTTTGTCAAAGCCTGATCCCATCAGATTTCAGAAGCTAAGCAAAGCCGGACCTGGTTAGTACTTGGATGAGAGACCCCTGGGAAAATCAGGTGCAACAGTGGTGTGCCAGTGGCAAAAACTGCTGTTGTGTCCTTAAGCAAGGCATCCTGGAGCCAGACCTGGGGTGGGTGCTCGACAGCGAGCATCTGGTGGTGGTGGCCGGGCCTTCTCCCATGGGGCCAGCCCAAAAGGAGCAACATGGGGCCGTCCTCTCATGGACCCACCACCCGCAGAAGGATCCATAGTGTGCCATGACTAGCCGTTCAAAGCACTTCATGATGATGGGGGTCAGTGCAACAGGGCGATAGTCATTAAAAGTGGCCGGAGTGGGCTTCTTTGACACAGGAACGATGGTAGTGGTTTTAAAGAAGGAGGGAACGACAGCCTGGCTCAGAGAAGCATTAAAGATGTCTGTGAAGACATCCTTGAGCTCCTCTGCACAGTCCTTCAACACACGACCGGGGATGTTGTCCGGGCCTGCAGCCTTGCGGGTGTTGATCCTGGAGAGTGTTCTCTTCACGCTGGCTGCAGACACACACAGGGGCTGGTTGTGGGGAGGTGGTGGAGTGTTCTGGGGCCGTGTGTCGTTTCGTGCCTCAAACCGTGCAAAGAAGCTGTTGAGGTCATTGAGCAGGGTGATGTTGTTGTCACAGGTCTGTGGAGAGGGTTTGTAGTCCGTGATGTTCTGGATGTCCTGCCACAGACTCCGTGTGTCCCTGCTGTCTCTAAGTGTCAGATGACTGACCCTCCACCAGAAAGTTACACAGGGGACCTTTAACTTAAAATAAACATACAAATTTAATGAATAAAGGTAGATGGCAAGCATCTGTACAGAAGCATCTGGGCACTGACCAATTCACACTGGGGAACACCCCCTATTCAAAACACACCACAGATATTTTTATTTCCTGATGTCCTGGAGCTCAGTTCAGGCATTAAACCACCAGTTGTTCAGATCACGCATAGTTTGGTACCGGTTCATTATTTTGAGGTGTTGACATGTTCTGCATGCCTGCTCCTGTCCAAACTTTATTGTCCTCGCCACCTTGAAACTGTTCCTCCACTCAAAGTAGTCCATGTACTGGTCCGGGTGGACATCCAGGTACTGCAACCTCTCTGCTAGCTCCTTGGGGGAGGCAAAGTCATCCACGTGGATGAAGGATTGTCCGGGCGCGTGGAGTTCGTAGTTTTCTCTCGGAGGTCCCAAAACCACTGGCACTGTCCCGAGCGTCAGTGGTTCGTAGAACTTCTCCGTGATGTAGTCTGTGTGGACAGAGTTTTCAAATGCCAGGTAAAACTTGCAGCTGCTCATGATCTCAACATACATTTCATTGCTGATGCGTTGTCCAAATGTGCTGCCGTATGTCTTGACTTCCAAGTGTTTCTTGAGCTCGTTGAAATAATGGACTCGTTTCTGGTGTGGTCCCCAATTGCTCACAATCCAACAGGCCAGTTTGTCTTTTGTTGGGATTCGGGTGAAAGGTTCCTCATCATTTGACACTGGCACCAGGCTCCCATACGGCGTGAAGATATCCGCGTCCTGGCGGTAGTTACACGTCAAGTTGAAAAGGCCGTTGGAAGCTTGCAATCGTTGGGAGTGTGTAGGTGATTCCATGTTCCACCACACCCACTTCTGACAAGAGGGGCGTGGCCCTTTGGGCAGGTCCGCTTCCTTGATGTCTCGGTGGTGCACCATGACAGCATCTGCTTTGGGGTACATAGACTTGTCGTCTGTCAGTTTGCACCCGGTGATGTTGTATACATCACAGTTCAGGTCAAACCTTTGGCCAAATGGGTACATGAATATGAGGATGAGCAGATCTTCGGTCTTCCTTTCTGCCTTCTCATTTGAGCAGTTTGTGGAGGACTTTTGAGAAAGCATTGAAATGCGAAACGTAGACAGGTTTTCTGTGTTGTAACCCATAAACACAAGTGTGAGAGTCAGAGAGACTGCGAGGATGAGAAGAAGGATCCGGAATGGGGCCGAGACCCAGACGGATGAAGACATGACCTAAGAAAAGACAAAAAGAGTATAGTTCAGTTCACAAGCTAGCTAATAAACCAAAACTGTAAACAGATAGGCCTAAGTGTGCTAGTCTCAGAGCACCTCGCTACTTCCTCCAGGCAGATTTAAGGCAGCGTCCCACCAGTAACCTGACCAGAATGCCACTTGGATGAGCGGCAAAACAACTTCACTGTAAATTTTTTGTCTGGTTGATAAAATTACATTTCTTTTGCTGTAAAAAAGGGAAGCTCAGCTCTATAGCCTGTTTCCACTGGCACAATTCACTTGACGCCACCTTGGAGCAGGGCTGTTTGGTGCAGCTCCCTCCAGCCCACTTGTGTTTCTGCCATAGACTCTATTAAGAAGTGGACTAAGTGAATGTGACATCACCCATAGTATTCGGCTCCAGTCAAATGAAGCTCATCCAGGCTCACAATTATAGGGGCAGATTTGGATGCCAATTTCATATTTGAAATCCAGACTGTGAATACCAACCAAAGAGCCAATTCGACACAAGGCTTTTGAAGATAACTCCCCTTACACCGCTGGTTTAGCAGGGAGCGGGCAACACTGTCAATTAGTGTGGAAGAGGATAGCTAAGGAGGTAACTATGGACATCCATACCGGTTTGTCAAAGCCTGATCCCATCAGATTTCAGAAGCTAAGCAAAGCCGGACCTGGTTAGTACTTGGATGAGAGACCCCTGGGAAAATCAGGTGCAACAGTGGTGTGCCAGTGGCAAAAACTGCTGTTGTGTCCTTAAGCAAGGCATCCTGGAGCCAGACCTGGGGTGGGTGCTCGACAGCGAGCATCTGGTGGTGGTGGCCGGGCCTTCTCCCATGGGGCCAGCCCAAAAGGAGCGACGTGGGGCCGTCCTCTCATGGACCCACCACCCGCAGAAGGATCCATAGGGGGCCAGTGCAGGGAGATTTGGACAGCAGTCAAAGGCAGGGGCCTCGACGAACGGCTCTCCGGACGTGGAGACTAGCTCTGGAGACATGGAATGTTACCTCACTGGGGGTGAAGCAGCCTGAGCTTGTACGGGAGGTTGAGTGTTACTGACTAGATATAGTCGGCCTCACTTCCATACACAGATTGGGCTCTGGAACCCAAATCCTTGAGAGGGACTCTCCATTTCTCTGGCTTTGCCCGCAAGGAGTGGCAGTGGGCTGCTGTAGGCCTGCTCATTGCCCCACAGCTCAGCGGCCGTGTGTTGGCGTTCACCCCGGTGAACGAGAGGGTCGTGTCCCTGCGCCTTCAGGTCAGGGACAGGTCTCTCATTATTGTGTTAGCCTACGGGCCAAACAACAGTGCAGAGGACCCGGCCTTCTTAGAGTCTCTGGGAGGGTACTGAACAGTGCACCGACCGGGAACTCCGCTGTTCTACTGAGGGACTTCAACGTCCACGTGGGCAACGATAGTGACACCTGGAGAGGGGTGATTGGGAGGAACGGCCTCCCTGATCTGAACCCAAGAGGTGTCCTGTTATTGGACTTCTGTGCCAGCCATGGTTTGTCCATAACAAACACCATGTTCAAACACAAGGGTGTCCACCAGTGCACGTGGCACTGGGACACCCTAGGACGGCGGTCGATGATCGACTTTGTTGTTGTGTCATCTGACCTCCGGCCGCGATTCTTGGACACTCGGGTGAAGAGAGGGCAGAGCTGTCAACTGATCACCACCTGGTTGTGATGCAAAGCTCTCAATTTACTCTATGTTCCTCCCCTCACCTATGGCCATGAGCTCCGGGTAATGACCGAAAGGACGAGATCATAGATACAAGTGGCTGAAATGAGTTTCCTCCTCAGTGTGGCTGGGTACTCCTTTAGAAATAGGGTAAGGAGTCACACAGGAGGAGCTCGGAGAAGAGCCACTGTTCCTCCACGTGGAGAAGAGCAGCTGAGGTGGCTCCTGGACACCTCCCTTGGGAGGTGTTCCAGGCATGTCCCACTGGGAGGAGGCCCCAGGGAAGACCCTGTTCACTTGTAAACTTCCCCATACGGCAGAACGCATCTGCCCTACTTTTCCGCTAAAGGTGAACAGGCTAATGCAGCTAATATGCTTGCAGTGATATGAATCGGGAGAGGCAATACGCGAACGCAATCTATGCTGCTGGATGTTTCGTGGACAACAATTTGGGATGCAAATATATCACCTTTTGGACAAATGTTTTGTTTTGAGAAGAAAAACAAGCTTTATTTCATGTTCCAGGGAAGTTACCGGACCTACTTACGTGAGCTCCAGAAAGCGAGCCGAACCGGTATCAGCTGAGACTGTCAGGGGTAAGCCGGTGTCACACGTAACTTTTAGAAGGAAACCCATACAGATTAACATAAAAAAAATGCACTGTCCCTTTAATTGGTTGTAGGCAGTGTTGTATAAAGTACTGGAAAATCAAACTCAAGTAAAAGTATAGGTTCCCCTCCCAAAAATGACTTTGGTAAAAGTCGAAGTCACTGACTGAAATGTTACTTGAGTAAAAGTCTTAAAGTATCTGGAACTTCTAGTAATGTAAAAATAAATGTACTCAAGTAATGTAATTAAAAGTACAGGGCTCTCAAGGCTCACGCATTGAGAGTGTGACACACGCAATTCGACCTATTCACACGCGCACACGCCACACATGGCATTTCTCACGCTGATTAGTGTTTTATTTTATTTTATTTTTTTTTTGTGCCCATAAAATCGGTCTGTGTGGCTTAGTTTATGCAGGCTCCGCGCGTTTTCAGCGCCGCCCCCTGTTCCCCCTGCTCCCCCGAGCAGGGGGAACAGGGGGAGGGGGGGACGGCGCGTCTGCTCGCCGTCCCCCGGGCACGTCCTGAGCCTCAGTCCCGGTGCCACGTCTCCTCTGAAACGCACCGACTCCGGTCCCGGTGTCTCCGTCTGTGCGTAACGTGTCCCCCCCGACGGCTTACGCGCGGAATACGCGCGGCCCAGAGCCGAACTGCCCATGGTGAGACGCGGTGAGACGCGGTGAGACGCGGTGAGACGCGATGAGACGCGGTGAGACGCGGGCCCGGTGCATTGACCAGACTCTTACATGAATCCGTTAAAAATGTCCCGCTCCCTCCTCCCCGCCCCGCTCCCTCCTCCCCGCCCCTCTCAGCGCACTGACAAAGTGCAGTGATGATAAAACAAACTGAGAACCATCAGGTAATAATTTCATTTATATAACTCTCATTAGTTGCTTTGTAGTTTAAGTTTGCTCTTTAGACAAACAGGGCTCTGTCGTGTTCACACGCTCACACGGCATTTCTCACGCAATTCACGCAGTTCACTCGCACCCCCCCCCGCCCCTCCTCGGAAATTACAGTCACACGCACGACCCCGCTCAAAACTTGAGAGCCCTGAAAGTACAAGTAAAAGTATCCAGCAAAGGCAGTCTGAAGCTAACCCTCGCTTTGTTACTTACATAGCACAAACACACAGCGCTTGTTTACATTTTTAAAAGTAGGCACATGTTATTGTTATTTTTTGTCCTTTTGAACTCGTGTGCCCTTTCTCATTTGTTACACTTAGCCTACAGCTATGCCTTCCCTTGAGCCGAAAAAGCTAGGTAGCCTGTTAGCTCCAACATCGTCAAATACGCTTTGTGTAACCGAAACAATGTCACACAAATTTAATTTCTACATGTTACGGTGTCTAGAATGTCCATGCTATAGTTACTGAAATTGGAATATAGACGCTAACAATTTCATTAATCTAGAACTTACCTCGATGTGTTTCTTGACGTTGGACGGGGAGTTTCTGTAAGATAGGATTTCCACGTTTCTTGGAAGGCACAAGAGGCACTTCATTCGATAGGACGAATCCTTCATATCAGCGTAAGAGAACATTGTGTTTAAAGGGATATGCCACCCCCAGGTCAAATTTGGGCATCTCCCCACAGTCCAGAGACTAAAATAAGTGGTGGAAAGCGTTTTCCTGCTCACCCAGCCATTGTCCGAGTCTGTCGCCACTGACCGCCGCGGTATCTGGTGCTCCTCCGCCTTAGACTGGAGTCTAACGTAGCCAGAGAAAGATTTCGGCCAAAAGGAATTAATTTGCTCGATGCGTTTCCCAATTACTTTGTGTGTAGTGCGCATTCATATCGAGTGCAAATAAATGTACAAATCAACACGGAGAGCTTGCCTTGGTCATTTTGGGTGGGAACTATTTTCCAGTGCGTAAGAATACAGCCGTATCACGCAGCACGCTACCAGGGGAATCCCAGTTACGCACCGGGAAGGGAGTTCCCCTGTTGCACAACGTGGTGCGTGATACGACTGTATTCTTACGCACTGGAAAATAGTTCCCACCCAAAATGACCAAGGCAAGCTCTCCGTGTTGATTTGCACATTTATTTGCACTCGATATGAATGCGCACTACACACAAAGTAATTGGGAAACGCATCGAGCAAATTAATTCCTTTTGGCCGAAATCTTTCTCTGGCTACGTTAGACTCCATTCTAAGGCGGAGGAGCACCAGATACCGCGGCGGTCAGTGGCGACAGACTCGGACAATGGCTGGGTGAGCAGGAAAACGCTTTCCACCACTTATTTTAGTCTCTGGACTGTGGGGAGATGCCCAAATTTGACCTGGGGGTGGCATATCCCTTTAAGTACGGCCAGGGATGCTCATGGTCACCTCCCCCTTCATTTGTAGCCGACGTGGATGCTGTCTCCTCTTCCATCAGGGATGTTGATTGATTAAACTAGCTGCATGAATCCAACAGGTGTAGGCTGAACAAGCGAACAAGCCCAGGCACGTCCTGACTTCCTTCAGTCAGTAGAGGTTTTTTTTGTAACGGGTAACTAAACGGCACATTGAAAATGTATCGGAGTAAAAGTATGCAATTAAATTTGGAAATGTAGTGAAGTAAAAGTAAAAGTTATCTTTTTTTTTAAAACTCAAGTAAAGTACAAAGTCTCCCAAAATGTATTTAAGTACAGTAGTGAAGTATTATTACTTCGTTACTATACAACACTGGTTGTAGGCCCATTTGTTTTCTGCCCTTCTGGTAAGAGCGGACACGGCCAAGTCTAGAGCTTTTTAGTCATTTGTGTCTGTTTTGCCATGTTTGATAGGGGTTTTCAGTTGTTGTATATTATTTGTGTAATTTCTTATGGTCATATTGTGTACATTTTCACTTATTCATTATTGTTGATATTTTCTTGTTGTTTCTCATTTATTCGCCCTCACAGTCAGACAGAATCAAATAAATATTCTCCAATCAAGAAAATCATCCCATCGATTTTTCAGTTAGGAAGCACATCCTTCCTCACATACGTGAAAAATGAAATGTGCAGTACATTTTAAGCACCTCGCTCTTCACTTTAACCACTAGATGGCACTGTTGTATAACAATAGCTATTGTTGTTTATGTTTACGATATGTACACATTTTTAGTTTAGTATTTTTCATTTAGTTTAAAACCAGGGCTCTCAAGTTTTGAAGATTGGTAGGAGTGAGATTTCCGAGGAGCGGGGGGGGAAGGCATTTTTTCCCTGAAACCAGGGGGGATTTTTCATTTATGTGACATATTTTCCGGGGGATGGGGGGGGGCGGGGGGCTAGGGCAGAATTAGAAGGTACTTTGTTAAAATGGAAAAATGGAAATGCTTTTATAACAAAAAGTCCATATTATCATTCAATAATCCAATAATGCACAGGATAATATGTTACCACACACAATCTTGGTTTAGTCCTGGTTTAGACCTGGTTTAATCTTGGCTTAGACCTGGTTTAGTCTTGGTTTAGACCTGGTTTAGACCTGTTTTAGTCCTGGCTTAGTCTTGGTTTAGACCTGGTTTAGTTTTGGTTTAGTCCTGGTTTAGACCCGGTTTAGATCTGGTTTAGTCTTGGCTTAGTCCTGGTTTAGTCCTGTTTTAGTCCTGTTTTAGTCCTGGCTTAGTCTTGGTTTAGACCTGGTTTAGTTTTGGTTTAGTCCTGGTTTAATCCTGCTTTACACCTGGTTTAGTCTTGGCTTAGTCTTGGTTTAGTCCTGGTTTAGTCCCAGTTTAATCCTGGTTTAGACCCGGTTTAGTCCTGGTTCAGTCTTGGCTTAGTCCTGGTTTAGACCTGGTTTAGACCTGGTTTAGTCTTGGTTTAGTCCTGGTTTAGTGCCGAAATAGATGCAGAAATACTGTGATATGACTCACCCATAAAAACGCGGTCACTCGAATCCATGTATGCACGTGTCACGGTCTTTAATAATACGGAGCTTCGGAGAAAAGGACATATCCCAAACTTATCCCGTGTCCCGAGGCGAGAGTTCCTTCTTACGTAGCATTAACGTAGCAAGTTAAGGATTCTTATTCTCTTGGAAATGCCGCGTAAATATCCCGCGGCTCGCGCACAGCTAATCGGCGAACAGGCCAATCAGCTGTGCGCGATCGGACTCACAGCTGATCGCTCAACTCGAGTACTGGTGTGCGAGTGACTTTTTTTTCGCTGAAAACGCGCGGTGCCTGCATTAACTTACCGATCTTCTGGGCACAGAAGCGCTGTGAACAGTGGCTACAGTTTTGAACTGCTATAAAAAATTTCAGGGTGAGAAATGCCATGTGTGGCGTGTGAGTGTGTGAACACGTCGAATTGCGTGTGTCACACTCTCAAAGCGTGAGACTTGAGAGCCCTGTTTAAAACTCATAATTATGACTTAAGATATAAAGATATAAATATAAACTTAAGAGCCCAGATTTAAATTACTGTTAATTTGTGCTTTTAATTTGCCACAGTCAGCCTGTACAGATGGTAAATACACGCCTATTCAGGCAGTTGTTTTCACTGTAAACCTGTTACAAGGACTTCATGGGAAACACAGAGCCAGTGTCGGGCACGTTCGCCCTGCTGGAGCAGCCGGTGTGGCCAGTTCTCACATAGCACATGATTGTGCGATTGCGTGATGGCATCACTGGGCTGGGTCCCATCGGGGAACACATAGGTGGTGCACCCCAGGCTTCTGCATATACTGCTCCTGACCCGGTGTTCATGGATCCTATCCCAAGGCCTCAGGGTGTGTATGTAAATGTAAAGTTCTGTGGCTTCCTTTTTGTCCTGTCTGAAGTAGACATGTGGATTCTCTCATCTGCACCAAAGGAGTTTTCATCCCTCCACTGGGAGCAGTGCAAACAGACTGTCCAGAGCACTGACCTCTCCATTCAGCCCCTGACCAGCCGACACGGGCTTTGCCTCATCAATGCCACTGGAGGATGAAAGCAAATGACAAACACCGAAGACACAGGGGCTCAGTGTTTATCAAGTATAACATTTACAAAAGCAGTTTACAGTTTACACAGTACATTTTTATTCAGATTTTACTATGACTGACAGATTAACATCTTCTCTCCTGTTTGTAATAAAATGTATAATAATAGTAATAATAATAATAATAATAATAATAATAATAATAATAATAATAATAATAATAATAATAATAATAATAATACACTCTGATAAATTCAAACCTCTGATATAAAACCAAATGTAGGCTGTAATATGCCAACATACAAAGACATTCTTTCTTAATACTATTTAATAATATTTATTAATCTGCCTTTAAAAGAAGTCCTGCCCTTTCTGTTCATTCTTGTTTTCCAGATTTGAACGTCTGATCCCCAGAGAAGATCAAGAATAACAGAATAAAGGAATAAAAAACACATCTTATATGACACGATACAGGAGACAGTGAAGAGAAGCAGCAGCACACCACAGCGTCCAGCAAAACCTCCCCTAAATAAAACTTTCCCTAATTAAAATGTTCCAGTTCCCCAGTAGAACAACATAAAAATAATAATAATAAAATAAAATAAACTTTTGTCCGCTTGACAAATTGAATTTCTCCTTTTGCCATGGACGACTGAGGGATTCTAAACATTTTTTTTAAAAACTAAACTAAAGTGTTCAGTAAAAAAACAGTTGGAACCAACTTAAAACAAACAGAAGAGTTTTTGTGAGGTAAACGAGTTCACCTACCTGAGATGCTCTGGGTTCAGTGTTCCACAGGAGACTGTCAGGAGCAGAGGTTTGGAGGCAAGAGAAGGTGTGACAGGGGCAGGTGCGACAGGGGCAGGTGTGACGGGGGCAGGTGCGACGAGGGCAGGTGTGACAGGGGCAGGTGTGACAGAGGCAGGTGTGACAGGGGCAGGTGTGACAGGGGCAGGTGTGACAGGGGCAGGTGTGACAGAGGCAGGTGTGACAGGGGCAGGTGTGACAGGGGCAGGTGTGACAGGGGCAGGTGCGACAGGGGCAGGTGCGACGAGGGCAGGTGTGACAGGGGCAGGTGTGACAGAGGCAGGTGTGACAGGGGCAGGTGTGACAGGGGCAGGTGTGACAGGGGCAGGTATCAGAGGAGAACAGGAGGTGTGACCAGAGGTGGATAGTACTGTACTCACATTTACTTCAGTAACTCTGAGTAATTGTTACAATCACATATTTATTTTATTTATTTTTGTTTGTTTATTTATCTCATTCATAAAGTATAATATTATAATTTAATAATTAATATTAATTTAAGCAATTATAAAATTATTAATTAATTAATTGTATAATATTTTTAATTCTAATAATTTAATAATATTATATAATATATAATAAAATATATAAATATATAAGTATAGTATATAATAAAACATGAATCTCAGAAAGAAAAGATGCTCTGTGCCAGATTTAGCTCCATGTTCCTTTCCATCTGCAGTCCAAAATACAAAATAGATTAAAGAAACATTAAACCAACAACATTTCATCAGAAACAGCGTCTTCTTAAAATAACCACAATCCAATTCATCATTAAACAATTAAAACTATCAAAATGCATTCATTCTAATTTCCATAAATACAAGATTTTAAATTTAAAATTGACTTCGCAGAAATAGTGGACATCGACCTGAAGAGACTTCTGCTGGAAAACCTTCTCCACTATGATGAAGAGTCTGGTGAAGAAGAAAGGACCTCAGTATTACAAGGAAATAAAAACATGTGGGGCAGAGGCACTGAGCGATTCACTGAGCGATTCACTGACTCTACTGGACCATTACGTTCAGTGTGTGTGTGTGATATCTTAAAATAGCAGATGTGTCTGGATGAACAAGTTTCGTCAGAACATCCTGTGCCACCAGGAGTTGGCAACAGGAGTTGGCACAGGATGTTCTGACGAAACTTGTTCATTGACATTGATTCATTGGTTCATTGTTCAATGGCAACTCCACAGGACAGTGTTATATTTGGAATACTTTGTTATATGTTGTTGTATTTGGAATATGATCATGGTAATGGTCACATCTTTATATAGCGCTTTCCCACCTTCAAGGCACCCAAAGCGCTTTACAACAAGGAACGACTCACCCATTCACACACACATTCACACACCAGTGTACGCAGACACCGGGGGCGAGGTGGGTTAAGTGTCTTGCCCAAGGACACAATGGCAGCATTCATCTGTGAGAGCTGGAATCATACCTGCCAACCTGTGGGTCAGTGGATCTGACCGCTCAACCGCTGATGTTTCTTATGTCAAGAGCGGGATTTGAACCGCCAACCTTTGGATCAGGATGTTGATGTTGTAGATGTTCATGAATATGCACTGTCCCTATTAAAGAAAAGAATAAATAAATAAAAATAAAACACTGACCAAATAAAAACACACAAACATGAATATTGTATGGGAGAATTCTTTCTGGCCCTGTAGTCGACCTCAGCAGGTCAGAGGAGGAGTGTCTCATCCAGTTCTTGTTAAAGGTCCATGACGAGGTGTATTGCCCAACGGCACAACAGCGATGGAAGCTTTAGCACCTGATCCATTGTCTGAGTGGTGTTCACTGTTCATGTTGCATCGAAACACCTGCATAAAGGCTTCCATGTCCTTTCTCTTCCTGCTCTCTGGACTTTCTGCTCCATTTGATCCATTGTGAAATTAAATGGTGAGAAACTGAAAAAGGCTGGCGCGAGTAACGAGAGCTTTGTAAAGACAACACAGCTGCATTGTGCAGCTCTTTTTGTTGACCTCTCCAAAGCCTTCGATACTGTAGATCATACTGTGCTTGAATAAAAACTGCACAGCATCGGGCTTTCAGATCACACAGTTGGTTGGTTCTCAAACTGTCTGTCTGACAGGACTCAGTGTGTCAACGTTCAGAATCATAGATCCAGTCTGCAAAGAGTGTCCACAGGAGTCCCGTAGGGCTCTATTCTCGGAGCCTCTTCTTTTTATTATCTACATAAACAATCTTGACAATAACATCACAAATGCAAACCTACACCTTTATGCCGATGACACCATTCTATACACTTCAGCCCCCTCAGCAGAGCTCGCACTGTCCAAACTCCAAGGAGCCTTTGATCAGTTACAAAAAAACCTTTTATCATCTCAAGCTTGTTTTAAACTCAGATAAAACTAAATACAAGCTTTTTTCCAAATCCAAAACAACACCTCAACATCTCTCCCAAATCACCACAAATGAAGGCAAACCAACTGAAAAAGTGTCAGAATATAAATATCTTGGGATTTTGATCGATGACTGCTTTTCCTTTAAGCCACATATTCAAAAACTGACTCACAGACTGAAATTGAAGTTGCGCTTCTATTTTAGAATTAAATCTTGTTTGTCATTTGAGGCTCATAAAAAATGTCTGTTCTTGATTTTGGTGATGTCATTTATAAGAATGCCTCTGTAGACTGTCTACATGCTCTTGACACTGTGTATCATGGTGCACTACGTTTCATTACAAACATGAGGTCCCTGACCCATCATTGTGTCTTGTACGCCCGTGTGGCCTTCCCTGACAAATCGTAGACTGAGGCATTGGTACCTTTTGATTTATAAATGTGATTGTGGGGCTGGTGCCGTCCTCTCTCCAGCAGCTCATAGAGGTGAGGAGCAGCAGCACTTCCAGTCTGGGCTCTCAAGAGCTGCTCCTGCTCTCTGTGCCCAGAGCTCAAACACAACTTGGAAAAAAGGCTTTTGGTTTTGTTGCAGCTCATTCCTGGAATGAACTCCAGAAGGATTTTAAACTGAAAGATCTGGTGTCATTGGACTTTTTTAAGTCACTTTTAACTGAATTTGAAACAAAATTATCAATTTGTAAATGTTTCACATAGGACTCGTTTTATGATGCTTTTATGTGTGAAAATGTGAACATTTTGTGTTATTGTTTTGTCTCTGTGCTGATGCTGCCTCTTGGCCAGGACACTCTTGTAAAAGACATTTTTAATCTCAATGAGCTTTTATCCTGGTTAAATAAAGGTAAAAAAATAAATAAATAAAATAAAACACTCAAATCAAACATTCTCCACTGCTGCATCTGAACTATGAAGCTGTACGCACTGCTGTGTCTGCTGCTCTGCCTGCTCCTGCCTCCCGGTATGATCCAAACAAACTTTTACAGAGCGTTTCATGTTTTTTCTCATTCAGACTCGGTTTAGTGGAATAGTAGTAGGGATTATCATTTATTTGCTTTTGTCTGTTGGTATTTGTCTCATAAATATTGTGTAATTTAGACTTTACGGTTGCTCGGTAACAGTTCAGAATCACCTCGATCTACATCTCATCATCTTTGCCAGAATTTCTTTGTGGCCAGTCCTCCTCCATCGCCTCTCTGAACTCCTCCCAACCCTGAGTTTTTGCCTCTGCTACCGCCCGGGCTGCAGCACGCTTGGCCTGCCGGTACCCATCAGCTGCCTCAGGAGGCCCGATAAGACTCCTTCTTTAGCCTGACAGCATCCCTTACATCCGGTGTCCACCACCGGGTTCAGGGATTGCCGTCGCGACAGGCACCACAGACCTTACGACCACAGCTACGAAAGGCTGCATCGACAATAGAGGCTGAGAACAAAGCCCACTCGGACTTCATGTCCCTAGCCTCCCCGGAATCCCAGAGGTGTAAGTTGAAGGTCCCACTGACAGAGGGCTCTGCCAGACGTTCCCAACAGACCTTCACTACACGCTTGGGTGTACCAGGCCTTTCAGGCTTCCTCCCCCGCCAGTGGACCCAACTCAACACCAGCTGGTGATCAGTTGACAGCTCTGCCCCTCTCTACACCCGAGTGTCCAAGACACGCGGCCAGAGGTCAGATGACACGACAACGGCCCTTTGGAGTGAGAGGGCCACTCATGAGTACCTTCTATGACTCTGTGGTGGCATCAGCCATCCTGTACGGTGTGGTCTGCTGGAGCAGCAGTGTCACAGAGAGGGAGAGGAAGAAACTGGACAAGGTTATCAGGAAGTCCAGTTCCGTCCTGGGCTGTCCTCTGGACTCAGTGCAGCAGGTGGGGGACAAGAGGGTCCTGGCTAAACTCATGTCTATGCTGGACCATGAGTGTCGCCCCCTGCAGGACGCTCTGTCGGCTCTAGAGAGCAGCATCAGTGACAGACTGATTCACCCTCGCTGTGTTAAAGAGAGATTTCGCAGGTCTTTCCTTCCTGCTGCTGTCAGACTGTACAATGATCAATGCTAGTCATGTTCATCTCCATAGCAACCATGTGTCATCTCCATAGTAATAATAACATTGTGCAATATTATTTAAAGCCACTTTACCTGCTACTTATTTATCTAGCCACCACTGTCCATCACTGCACTGTTCACAATCATCTGAGTCACTTTATTGTAGTGATATTATATATGACTGAACTGGAGTCACTTTAACTGCTGTTTGTTCACTGCTCAGAACCAAAGACATTTATTCCTGTGCCTTTAACCTACACTGTTGTGTTTTTTAGTTGATTGTACATACTTATTATTATTTATCTTAATTTTGATGCATATTTTCCTACTGTTTCTGAAACTTGCATTGTGACACTGCAATTTCCCCATTGTGGGACAAATAAAGGATTATCTTATCTTAACAATGTCGATCATGGACCTCCGTCCTAGGGTGTCCTGGTGGCCTTGTGCTCGAACATGGTGTTCGTTATGGCCAAACTGTGGCTAGCACAGAATCCAATAACAGAACACCGCTCGGGTTCAGATCAGGGAGGCCGTTCCTCCAAATCACCCCTCTCCAGGTGTCACTGTCGTTGTAGGTGACAGCGGCAGTTACAGAGAAAGAGTCAATAGAGCCATAAGTGCCCCTTTACTCACTTCCTATTTGGAACGCAGTGGCTCGTGGGTTAGCTCCATGCAGCCTATGGTTCAATCAGGGAAATTTCACCAAAAGTGAAAAACAAGATATTTTTAGTAAAGATAATTATGTGAACCATATTTCAGTGAAATGATCAGTCTAACTTGTCATATGTTAAATGAAATAGTATTGGTTGATATCAGCAGATACTTAAAGCCACAGTAACGACATCAGTATTGGAACAGAAAAAGATGGATGTGTGCATCCTCTGTTGATGCTCATGTGAATATTCCTGTTTGCATGTGATTAAACATAGACCAAATATGTAAATGGGCGTAGCTAACGCGCTAACCGCCGTGTTCCGAATGGGAGGTACTGGGGACACTCCTGTCTCCGTCTGACCCGGCTCTGTTTGGCTTAGTTTGGAATATTGTCACCCCTCCTAATTCTAAGCATTTCATTGCATTGTTGACCTTGTGTTGATCCTGCATCTTGAATCTTGAATCTTGAATCTCTCTAACTGCTGCTGTGGCCTCGTCATTTGGTCTATCCTATTAATAATACAGAGTCTGGCTCCAAATTCGTCCTGTAACCGTGAGCATCTCAAACTCCATTTGAGTGGAGCAGAACACTGTGATTGTCGTCACGTAGAACACTGACAGTATTGTCAAACGAGGGCAGCAGAGAATGTATTTGTTGAGAAAACTGAACTCTTTTAATGGAAACAAAACAATTCTTAACAACTTTTATTGTTCTTTTATTGAAAGTCTTCTTACTTTTTCTTTTATTTGCTGGTTTCAATCCCTGTCCTTGAAGGATAAAAACAAGCTGCAGAACATTGTTAAAACCTGCTCCAAAATCACAGGGGTCAAACTGAGGGAGCTGCATTCTCTGTGGGAGGAGCGGGTGCTGAGCAAAGCCAAGTGTCTCCTGGTTCAGCCCCTCCATCCTCAGGCTCCTGACTTCATCATGAGGCCATCAGGGCGTCGCTTTTATGCTCCGGTCCGGAAGACTAACCGGTTCTCAAAATCTTTTGTGCCCTCGGCTGTTAAACTGCTTAATTCAAAGTTTTTAAAAGTGTTTTTTAAAGTGTTTCAAATTTTTTTTTAAGTTTTTAAATTTTGCACTGTAATAAGTTAATTGTTTGAGTTTTACTTGTGGTCTTTATAGGACTGACACTCTGTGTGTGTGTGTGTGTGTGTGTGTGTGTGTGTGTGTGTGTGTGTGTGTGTGTGTGTGTGTGTGTGTGTGTGTGTGTGTGTGTGTGTGTGTGTGTATCTGTGTGTGTGTGTGTGTGTTGTGAACTGCTCTGAGAATGCTGCAAATGAATTGTCCTATGGGATCAATAAAGTTTTCTGAACTGAACTGAACTGAATTAGAACATTTCTTTAGTCTGTATGACTCACGACGTACTGGGAGTGTCTCGGTGGGAATGCTGGGAATGTTCTTGTCTAAAATGTTCTAATTAATTTTCTTTGTTTCAGAACCAGAGTTGCAGCTTCACATTGAGTAAACAAAATATAATCATATAATTATCTCATAGTTTCAGACAGAGGGCAGGGACTTATTTCACTCTACGAGAACTTCTGATCCACTAATGTTCAATATTATCTGTTTGTGATCAACGCCAACAAGGTTTAATATGAATCTATAAATCTACCAGTTTAGAGAGAGACAGAGAGAGAGACAGAGAGAGAGAGAGAGA
Source organism: Paratrypauchen microcephalus (assembly GCA_036785185.1). Classification (NCBI taxonomy): domain Eukaryota; kingdom Metazoa; phylum Chordata; class Actinopteri; order Gobiiformes; family Gobiidae; genus Paratrypauchen; species Paratrypauchen microcephalus. The sequence continues at coordinate 5,137,399 of JAVJIX010000022.1, read as the reverse complement.
AAGAGAGAGAGAGAGACAGAGAGAGAGAGAGAGAGTGGGGGTCTGGAGGACTAAAGGGGAGAGTGAGGAGGGAGGAGGAAGGCTCCCTCATTCAGAAGGACCTGGCAATCCACACGGTCCACAGCCAGAGGAGAGAGATCCATGAAGCCAAAGTTCCCAACAAATCATCTCATGTAGAAACACCTGAAAACTGCCCTGTGAATGCAGCAACATGAGACATAAGATAAGATAAGATCATAACCTAGCCGCCTGGCATGCATACCCAATCCAATTCCACATACATTTGTGTCACCGTATGCACGCAGATTTCCTCCCGAAAATGCTCGTCTAAACGCGGAATAAAAAGTGAAGATGCGACGCCACTTTTGCGTCTTTTGTTTAGACCGTCATCATATAAACGTAGCCTTAAAGTACGACCATCTTTAAACAAGGAGCAGCAGTGTGTTCCGTTTTTTGGGACATTTGACTCACTTTTAAAGTAAAGCACCGTTCTAATGTGGCTTGTGCAGTGGGTTTTGTGAGTTATTACTTTTTATTTGATGATTTTATGATAACAAGTAACTTGTTTCCCAATGTGCTCAGTGATCTTCTTTTACTAGTTGTTGTTTAAGCATGCCAAAACTGTTTACGTGGCTTTAGCCAGTTGTCTCTCATTTGTCATTCTATGAGTTTCTGGGAAAGCTATACTATGGGGTTTATTTTGGTGACTGTTTACCTCAAGAGCTGTGCAAAGTTAACTACCATGTATGGAGCAGACTTCTGTAGTCAGCAAGTACTGTCTATATAAGAAAGAGTTTTTCCTGTTGCAATCTGTGAGTGCGTGCGATCAGTGCTATGTAAACCAAATGTAATTGGCTTCGAATCTATTAAACCTGTGTGCTAAAATCTCCGGCTACCTCTCGTAATTCTGATTCCAACAGTTTATAGTAGTTATTTTGGACCAATCTTTACAGTTTTATCATACACATAAGTATTCTGCATTAATTAATGTCCATTATTCCCTCATATACAGTGACTGCACACAGACTTGAAGAAAAGCTGTTTTATTTCATTGAAATGTTCAGTAATTGACACATTTCATCCTTGTGATGTTTCCTTGCCATTTTTCTCGGGCGTCACTGTGGAGAGGGAAAAAAAAACATAAACAGGTTAGTTTTTCCCAAAATCAGAATCAGTCACTGCTGGTTGTTTCTATTTTCATAAAAATTCCCATTTGCCCCCTGGACCCCTCTGGGCAGCCTCGTAGTTCCCCCGGGCGTGGAAGTACTTGTCCGAGTCCTTCCAGTTGGCCTCCCTCATGTCCTTATAGGCTCGCCACATGTCCACGGCCCCTGCAAAGTGTCGTAAGATTATTCAATCAATCAATCAAACATTATTTATGAAGCGATTTCATACAAAAAATGTAACACAAAGCCTCTTACAGTGATTAAGGATTAGAAAATTTACTTTTTATTGATCTCACACAGGAGAAATCGTTTTCTGCATTTGACCCGGGGACCATCCCCATGATTTTGTTGTTTAGGTTTGGTCAGGACCTCAGCTGGAGGATTTCTCTCTTTTCTTTTGTTAGTTTATTTGACTGGGACAATGTGCAAAAACATTAAAGATGCTTTACCCCAGATTATAACTGAAACTCGTTTCCACCTGTAGTCCCTGAGCAGGTGAGAATTACAATATAAAATGTAATCAATATAATCAATACACACTCACACACTACAAATGACCAATTATTACACAATAAAATTTTACAATAAAATCTCACTAAGATTATATCAAACCAATTACCATTGTTAATGCTGACACTGCTGATTCTCCAATAATAATTTCTTAACATTAAATGAAAAGTTTTTCATGTCAGAGGAAAGTTTCAGACTTTGTGGCAGTTTATTCCATTCTTTGATGGTTTTGAAAGAAAAATCTGTCTGTGCGAAGGCCGAGCTCCGTTTAGGTCGTCTGCAGTCACCTGGAGGTGCTGTTTGTTCAGAGCTGTACACATTTTTTCAGTGGAGGAGGCGCTGTGTTATTTTAGATTTTAAAGACTAATCGCACATTTGAATAGGTCATTAAATTGTCAAAGTTTAGCATTTTATGTTGTGCAAATATTGGACAATGATGATATCGCAGTGGCTTTTTGTCCAGTATCTTAACAGCCTGATTATATAAGGACTTTAAGGGTTTTGTTGTTGTCTCACATACTTGAGACCAACAAGTTATACAATAATCAATATGTGAGATAGTCATTGCATCCAGATACACCTTTGCAGCATCATTGCTAAATTTGTTTCAAATGTGTTTAAACACAGACAAACTATATTTTAAAGTATTAGAAATTTTTAACATGCTTTTTAACACTAAAAATTGGATCCAGAACAACTCCTAAATCTTTGAATTCCTCTACTGTTTTGATGGGAGATGCACAGTGATCTTGGACTCAGCTGATTATGAGGCTAAGGTGAACAGCTTACTCAGTGACACGACAACATACGAAGTACTGAAACGGGACCCCACCAATGGGTACAAAAAGAAGATCATTGATTGCTTACAGAAGTTGAGGAAAGAAGAAGTCATTGATCGACAACTGTATTACAGACTGTACCCTGGTGATGCTATCCCGTGCATCTATGGCCTCCCTAAGATTCACAAACAAGGAGTACCACTCAGACCCATTGTGTGTAGTGTTGACTCTATCACATATAATTTGGCCAAACACCTTAAAACCATCTTGGCTTCATTGGTGGGTAACACGGAGCACCACATTGAGAACACAGCCGAATTTGTAAACAAAGTTAAGTTTCTCCAGTTTGGTCAGGATGAGACAATGGTTTCCTTTGATGTAACCTCTCTTTTCACTTGTATCCCCACAGCTGTAGCGGTCGAAGCAGCGAGAAGGAGTTTACTACAGGATTCCAAGCTAGAAGAGAGAACCAAACTTTCACTTGACCAAATTTGCCAACTGCTGGACATTTGTCTGAATACCACCTATTTCCAGTTCAGAGGGAACTTTTACAGGCAGATCCATGGCTGTGCGATGGGCTCACCGGTCTCCCCTATCATGGCTAATTTATACATGGAACAATTTGAACAAAGTGCCTTAGCTTCATATCCAGGCACTCCGCCCACACACTGGTTTCATTATGTTGGTGATAATTTTTCAAAAATCTAAATTCAAGATTTGGAACCTTTCACTGCACATATCAATTCTGTAGATCCGAACATCAACATCCGTGAAGATGCCAAGGATAACACATTGGCATTCTTAGATTGTGCAGTAACGATAGGAGGAGACCGGGGACTCCAAGTAGAAGTCTTCAGGAAGCCCACACACACAGACCAATACCTGCTTTTTGACTCACACCACCCACTGCAGCACAAACTGGGTGTTATTCGGACATTACAACACAGGGCCCAAGTGGTTCCCACAAGCACAGAGGGTAAGGAGAAAGAAGAACAACATGTGCAGGAAGCCCTCTCTGTTTGTGGATATCCTAAATGGGATTTCAACAAAACCAAGAGAGACAAGGGCAAGAAACAAGACAACAGAGAATCCGAACCCAGGAGGAAAGGGGTAGCGATTCCGTACCTGGCCGGCGTGTCGGAAAAACTACAGAGGATTTTCGGACAATATGAAATCCCAGTTTATTTCAAACCCACAAACACTTTAAGACAAAAACTCGTCCACCCAAAGGACAAAACACCGAGCCACAAACAAAGCAATGTGGTCTACTCCATTCAGTGTAGTGAAGACTGCAGTGAGCGCTATATTGGAGAAACCAAGCAGCCACTTCACAAGAGGATGTACCAACACAGACGGGCGTGCCAGAGTGGACCGTCTTCTGCCGTATATCTTCACCTAGAAGCCACGGGACATTCTTTTGAGGACAGTGAGGTTCAGATCTTAGCCAGGGAAAAGAATTGGTTTGAGAGGGGAGTTAAAGAGGCTATTTTTGTCAAAAAAGAGAATCCTTCTCTGAACAGAAATGGTGGCGTAAGATATAATTTGCATCCCATCTACAATTCCATTATTAAGCCTAGATCAAACAAACAGGGAAACAATAGGGTTAGCCAGGTCAGGGCCAGAGGTGTGAAAAAGCAGGCGTGTAGGGATGAATAGGGATCGTTAAGCTAGACGCCAGAGAAACAAAAGACCGAAACCAATGAGATAGTTCCGGAAAGTAGTTAGCTAGGTAGCTCCTCCCTACAGCAAGATATAAGCAAGTGTCTTACCAGTATTCTTATTAGAGCTGACGAAGCCTCTCGGATGAGCGGCGAAACGTTTTCAACCAAACAAACTTGGTCCAGTTGACAAATTGAACTTCTCCTGTTATCAAACATGTACAGTGCACAATATTTTCAAGTTTTAAGAAATAAAGAACAGCTCTTATTCAGGTCAAAACTATAAAAAATAAAGTGTCCCCAGGCCATAAGGCAGTAAGATGAAGTGCACTACATACTGAACAGGTTACATCCCTTACATATACCAGCGATAGTGCTTGCCAAAGCACTCAATGTGCAGAGGTAGTTTCCACTGTTTGCATCCAAAGACTGTTGGCCCACCTACTTTCTCGTTCTCTGGGACCAGTTGACATTCTCGGCACAGCTTGCGCTTGTCATATATCTTTCCACAGTCATGTTGTGGAGGTGGTGTGGCTACTATGGCCCCCAAACATCCTACAGTCGGAGAAGCAGATGGAGGCGGACTACACAGAGAAAGAGAAGATGGAGAAGAAGGAGGAAGAGAAGGAGAAGGAGGAGGAAGAGAACATGGAGAAGGAGGAGGAAGATAAGATGGAGGAGGAGTAAGAGAAGATGGAGAAGGAGGAGAGGTCACAGGAACAGCCCTTGTTATCATTGGTGTGATAAGCTCCTCTGCCAAGTCCTCCAGCCAGTTCTTGTACCCTCTGTACTTTCTGCTGAAGGCAGGTCTTGCAGCGATGTATGCATTGTGGCAGGACACAGACAAGAAGAAGAAAAACACTCGCCTCCACCACTTCTTCGTTCGATGCTGGAACCCATAGTAGCCAACCATTTGATCAAGCAGATCGATGCCTGGAACACACAGCACACATTACACACTCACAAGGCAACAGTGGAAATAAACATAATAAATAATTATATAGTCACATATTTTGCCATAAAACCAAAAAGGCAAACAAACCTTTCATATTTTTTTGATAATCTGCAAGGCAAGCTGGCACTTCCACCTGTTGCTGGATGGCTCCGTTGCCTTCGATTGGCTGAAAATGCAGAAACAGACACAGGAAAGTCACCTTGGATGAAAGTATAATATAAAACAGCATAATTTACATTGTACTGTGGCTTTGTGAGATATTCGGTCTATTGTAATAAGATGGCACCACAAACTATGTGTATGTGATGAATAAAAATATTATGTATTTTTAAAATGTCTACAGGTACTGTAAATTACATTGTTCTCTTGTGTTACAGCTTGTATTTGTATGATGGTATGTATCTATTTTTGTATTATATTTGTATGCATGATTATGGTTGAATAAAAGTTCAATGCATAATACCAATACCTCTCTCATCATTATGCCCAAAGATGTAAACATGAAATGCTACATAATTAGAAAAAATGTAATTTGCAATGATAATATTAATAATCACCGTTTGTTATTACATAATTATCACAATCAATCAGTATTTTAGTTCTTACCTCCATATAGCATAGAATCTGCCATGGCGTCAGAGAACTGAGTCTTGACGAGATATTTGGTGCGTCTCCAATAATCTCTCTGTGCAGGCAGAACAAGTAGACCCATGCCGATACATAGCCCAATAAACGTCTTCATTTCAGGGACAGTTACATTCGACCACTTAAGCGTCTTTGCCCTCGCTGGAATGTGATCACGTTCGGTCTGTTCACGGTAAATATTTGTCCCTTTAATGAGATGCGCCCAAAGTTCGTCTGTGAAAATGTGATTGAATACCTTTAACTTTAACTCCCGGCGTGCGGTTGAATAGAGTTCTGCTCCTTTCAGATACTGCAGGTCATCGTCATCAAGGAGGTCCTTGGCCACCTGAAGCCGCTGCTTGAAAAGCTACACAGAAGAGGGCAATATTAAGCAACACATTTCAAAAGAATGTAGAATGCAGACCTACCTTAATTTCAATGCTTGCACCCAAATAATAGTTCATGGCAGCCAGGAAGAATTTCACAACCATCAACTGGATTTTTTTTTCTTTGGTCAAGCAGTGATCAAAGATAGTGATGCCAACAAAAAATAAAGGGGGAAAAAACGCACTTGAGTTGATTTACTGTAAAAAGTCCAAAACAATCTTTTATGTGGGCTAATAAAATCACCAATGTGAATCAGCCCTACGGCCTTAATCAGGGTGTGATGCCAGTGTGAGGTGTGTTGGGGGTCGTTTTACCTACCCGGTCACGTCGGCTGTTCATTTTTTTCTTCTTTACTTCATCGGTCCTCCCAGCTAGGTCCATTTTTTGGGGGGCCTTCAGGTGTTCATAGAACCTATTTCAAGCTTCTGCAAGACAGTAAGAAGTAGAGTTAACAGACTTTTGAGTGATTGAGTAGACCTTATTAATCCCCAAAGGAGAAATTATGCCACCTGACCATTCATACAACATATACACACACAATAGTAAGACAATGACACAAGTTAGTGTAACAGATAAAAAATAAAGAGCTAAAAATAAATAAGTGACATCCCATCATAGAAATACAAAAAGAACCACAACATTAAAATAGTGCTCAGCTATTGTTGAAAAGTCTGATTGCTGCACGAACAAAAGACCTCCTAAATCTAGTGGAGCACCTAGGTAGGAGGAGCCTTTGGCTCCTACCACTTTTAGTGAACATGATGTACAGTGGGTGGTCATCCTTACACTTCTCCCTATTCACCTCTCAATCACCCACTCCTTTAAGATTTGCTCCACAGTACTAAAACACACCAGTGATGGACCCTGCTTTCTTTATAAGCGTAAGTGTTAGATTGTGTGTATATCATGCCTCTCTGAGGTTCATCACAAACTGTAACCCTCGCACACACCACTGTGAACTTTACACACGTGTGGGCTGGCCAGCATTGGAGATTCGTAGGCTCACTCACTGGTATATGTTCATTTATAAGGGTATCCACTGCAGTTCCCCAAGCCCACAGTGAAAGCGCCTCACCCGTGCCTGAATAAGAAAAAATCATTATACAACCGTATGTGGTTAAGACGACCAATATAGAAAGAAACAGTGGATAATGATGTCAGCCTAGTTAAGGGACACATACATGAGTCCAGTTTGTGTCCTATTCTCAAAAACACACAATCAAGTGTTACCGCCAACTCCAAAGGGACTTTGTGGTTCTCCTGGGTCATGCGGGAGTGTTGCTGCTGCATCATGGCATCCTGCATGGTCCTCAGTTCCTTTCTCAGGTAATCCACTGAACTGCGAAGGTCACTGATTACCCTGCAGCATTCAGAAACATTTATTTCAACATCTCATTGTCTTTTGTAATGTTTGCGATTAGCTACATCTATCTTGGGGCAAAAGCAATGACTGATCCGTTTTGTCACACACATGTTTAAAAGGTAGTTTATTTCCAGAATGCATGCTGCTCATTCACAAATGTTACCTTTTCATGAATACTTACCACCACCATCAAATTCTAAGTATTAATTTTGACTGGGAAAGGAAAGAAATCTTTTCCATGTCTGTCATTTTGAATTTCCAGTAATAGACATTTTTTAATGTCTATTAAGCGTCGATGTCTGATTTTCGAAAATCAGACATCGACGCCGTTACATGTTATACATTCATATTACTGATGATACATTATGTCCCAATCATTCCATCAACCAGCTTGTCATTCCACGTTATCAACGAATGGCAGGCTAACTGTGTAGCTAACGCCAAACATTCACCCGCCAAATAGCAATTCTGATATTTCAACTTACCTTAAAACATCTCTGATAGTGGGATTGTTCACCTCCCCATCAAAACGTGACCGCTTGTCCGCCAGGAGCACGGCTAACATTGCTGCGTTTCCCAATTCAGCGAGTGCGGTTCGGAGTGTGGCGACTCAGTCTGCAGTCGAGGCGGCGCATACTCTCGCTCAGCCCTGAGGGCAGTCTGGGGATCACATGGGCGTGTAGCGAGCTGGCTACAGAGAGACACGAGTGCCAAAATATCTCCGGATACGAACAGATATTGTACCCAGTGAAATCCGGAGTCCAAATACGTCAATATTTTCATGGATTCTCAAGAAATAAGGATATCGTGAAAATCTGGTCCGGATATGTGGCGTGTCATATAAAATATCCAGTCCAAACACGTCCGGATTCTAGCTTATTTTGCCCAGTGAACAGCGAACAGTGCATGTGGGTCGGCTGTATCCTCGCAGAAGTTATTTAAGTTAGTTAAGAACAGACCACAGATTCATGTTTTAATTTATTGGACATGTAGAGGCTTATTGGACAGGTTTTCTACAGGAATACTTCACTAGCAAGGACCACGCCACAACAATGAAATACGATAAAGATATTTTTTGATGGTGGGTAGATGTGATGGCTGGTTGAAGAGTTAGGGTGGGGGCTCCCTTTCCAATCGAAAATGACTGGAGGATGGACGAGAGACACGGGATGGGAGGGAGGAGGTCGAAAGAGTTGACTTGGACGGTGTTGTCGGGATAGACTGTATAAATCGGACTTCTGGGTAATTGAAGACGTGGTCAAGATGAGCTGTGGTTAGTTGGCGAAGGGGTTGAGGCGTGGTCCAGCTCCTGAATCTAAATTAATCATATTAATTCCACTTGTGTAAAATAACAGCAAATAATATTAATTCAATATATTCAACATATTGTCCCTGAACTGAAGGTATAATTTTGCAGAATGTATTACAGTTTTATACTGTCAATTGAAAAGTTGCTGTTAATTTTAGGATGAATACTCTTTTTCGACTTAACAGCATCTATCCATTAATTTTACTCTTTTTTAAATTTTTCACAGAAAAACAACATATTACCCTCCCGTGGACACACCCACCATGGGGGCTGGTGCTTCTGGGGGGCAGATCTGCTTGGACTGCTGCTCCTGCGACCCAGAAATGGAAAAAGCGGAAGAAGATGGATGGATGGAAACAACATATTACAACCGTAAATATTAAAATTTTGTAATGTTTCTTGATTTACACCAATTTACTGAATTTACTATGGTGATATACTATTTTAGATTTTACTGCCTTCGACTGTTGCAATTTGACTGTTTTTTACTGTAATTTCTATAGACTTTTTTCACAGTGTAGGATCCATATTAGCCATTGCTTTGACATTGCCTAGAGTTTGCAATCATGTTATATTAAAAATCATATGTACTCAGATGGTGGACAAGGACTTGTATAGCTCTGTGTTGTTCTTAAGATGTGTGAAGAATCCCTCAGTCGTCCAGGTAGAATCCATGGCAAAAGAAGAAATTCTATTTGTCAACTGGACAAAGTTTATTTGGTCGAAGACGCAACTCATCCAAGCTGCCTCCTCACTTCTGGCTAGAGTGCTGGTGGTGCAGCTAGTTATCAGCAGTGTCCACTAGCACTCTAGCCAGAACTGATGAGCTGCGAAATGTATTTGACCAAATAAACTTTGTCCAGTTGACAAACTGAATTTCTCCTTTTGGAATATAGCTCTATGGGAGATTTACTGCTTTTGAAAGAAATAATCAAAATAGAAATACACACACATTGAACCATATCATTATTTGTTATTTGTTTGAGTGTTACAAGGTGAGGTTATGGAAAGTCCTAAAATCAGTCCCACTTGTGACAAGAGAAGACGTTGAACTTTTATTTGACCTCGCGGAGGCTCTCTTCCTGTTTGTTTCCATGGAATTGTTGTTTCTATTGGCTAATATCACTGTATATCATAGCACTTTTATCTCCATAAAAAATGTTCAGAAGTATAGGTGTAACTTTCTATTTCCATGGAATCGTGCAGGTGACATGCCACCCTCAGACAATTATTACAACTGTATCTGTATCTAACAAATATGTCTTAACTGTCCCACAATATGTAAAAAATGACTCTTGTGAGTTTAGCCATGTTACAATGCTACCTCCTTAAGATAAGACTTTATTGATCTCACACAGGAGAAATTTACTTGCCCCAGTAGCTCCAGGACAGTTTGAAACAAGAAAGAAAAGTGCATGCAGGCAAGAATGGAATAAAGTAAGTAAGTAAGTAATAATAATAATAATAATAATAATAATAATAATAATAATAATAATAATAATAATAATAATAATAATAATAATAATAATAATAATAATACAAACATTAACAAGAAGAGCATGGAAAAAGGATATTGCAAGTCTGGCCTATATAGTAGAATTATACAGTCTGGTAGTGGTGGGGATGAAGGATCTGCGGTAGCGCTCCTTCTTGCACTGGGGGTGCCTCAGTCGGCTGCTGAAGGAGCTGCTCCTCTACAGTCCGGTGCAGAGGGTGAGAGGTGTCGTCCAAGTTTGTCCAGCACCCTCCTCTCAGCCACCTCCTCTACAGAGTCCAGAGGACAGCCCAGGACAGAGCTGGCCCTCCTGACCAGCTTATTAAGTCTCTTCCTGTCCCGTTCTGTGCTGCTCGGGGCCCAGCAGACGACAGCGTAGAGGAGAGCAGAGGCCACCACAGAGTCATAAAAAGTCTTGAGCAGAGGCCTGCACACTCCAAAGGACCTCAGTCTCCTCAGGAGGTGGAGGCGACTTTGGCCCTTCTTGTACAGGGCGTCGGTGTTGTGGGACCAGTCCAGTTTATTGTTGAGGTGAACACCCAGGTACTTCAAACTGTCCACAGTCTCTATGTGCTGCCCCTGGATGTTCACCGGTGAGTGAGGTAGTGGTCTCCTCCTGAAGTCCATCACCATCTACTTGGTTTACTGGTGTTGAGGCTCAGGTGGTTGCGCCCAAACCAGTCTACAAAGTCACTGATGACTGAGTGGTACTCCAGCTCATTCCCCTCAGACACACAGCCCACAATGGCCGAGTCGTCAGAGAACTTCTGGAGATAGCAGCTGTCCGTGTTGTATGTGAAGTCCGAGATGTAGATGGTGAAGAGGAAGGGTGAGAGGACAGTTCCCTGGGGGGCCCCAGTGCTGCAGACTACCACCTCTGACTCACAAATATACTTGGAGCTCCACCTTGTGATGTCAAGGTAGTTTTACCTTTAGTTCGGATTGGCAATTACTGGGCTGAAATGATCCAGATGATTTTAATGTGGATTAAAAATTATAATATAGAGTAGATCAGAAAAAGCAGAAAGCAAAGTACTTTAAAGAACGGACACAGCATGAGTCACATCACTGAAGCATGATTGTTATGGATGCGATGTGGCAGTTAAACAGTAAATTGTATGAGCTTCCACCAGCAGCCACCAAGTCAGACACCGTTTTTTTTCCATTGAAATTCTTGCTGCATAACGTCTGAAATGAAAAATATACAAAGATTATCATCGCATTATTCTTGAAATGCATGGACTATGTTTTCATTGTTCTGTGTCTCTCTTACCGACCACCTGTCAGACATGTTTGTGGCACTGGTCACTACTGTATCAGAGGCGTCACCATAATCATTCCCTTTGTGAATGAGCCACTTTGAGCCATCACATAATGTCACCCTAAAACACAATGTGAACAGTTTATCCTGAAAATAATGATTCAGTGGCAATGATAACAAAAGTAGCTAGATAAAGTAGAGCAATTTATAAATAGGTAAAATGTACTGGAATTTTCCACAATATGACATTAAACATATCGATTTTATTTATCTTTTTAGGTATTTTAACAGTGAAAAACATTCATCCATGTGAGCGAGTGTTCCCTCTTCACAGATCTGGTCTGTAACTTGGTCGGGTGACATCACTGGCTTCTCTGTTTGAATATCTTTTGATTTAATACTATACTGTGGAATATCCATCCATCCATTTTCTTATCCGGGGCCAGGTCGCGGGGGCAACAGTCTAAGCAGTGACTCCCAGACTTCCTTCACCCCAGACTCTTCCTCCAGCTCCTCTGGGGGGACCACAAGGCCTTCCCAGGCCAACCGGGAGACATAGTCCCTCCAGCGTGTCCTGGGTCTTCCTCGGGGCTTCCTCCTGGTGGGACATGCCCAGAACACCTCCCGAGGGAGGCGTCCAGGAGGCGTCCGGAACAGATGGCCGAGCCACCTCAGCTGCTCCTCTCAATGTGAAGAAGCAGCGGCTCTACTCCGAGCTCCTCCCGTGTGATTGAGCTCCTCACCCTATCTCTAAGGGTGTGCCCAGCCACTCTGCGGAGGAAACTCATTTCGGCCGCTTGTATCCGCGATCTTGTCCTTTCGGTCATTACCCAGAGCTCATGACCATAGGTGAGGGTAGGAACGTAGCTTGACCAGTAAAGAGAGCTTCGCCTTTTGGCTCAGCTCCCTCTTCACCACAACGGTCCGGTACAACGACTTCATCACTGCCAACGCTGCACCAATCCGCCTGTCAATCTCACGCTCCATCCTCCCCTCACTCGTGGACAAGACCCCGAGATACTTGAACTCCAGAGTCCCATGAGCCAACAAGGCCCGATAAGACTCCTTCTTCAGCCTGATGGCATCCCTTACTTCCGGTGTCCACCACCAAGTTCGGGGATTGCCGCCGCAACAGGCACCACAGACCTTACGACCACAGCTACAGGCAGCCACATCGACAATAGAGGCCGAGAACAGAGCACATTCGGACTCTATGTCCCCAACCTCCCCCGGAATCCGGGAGAAGCTCTCCCGGAGGTGCAAGTTGAAAGTGCCCCTGACAGAGGCATCTGCCAGACGTTCCCAACAGACCTTTACTACATGCTTTGGCCTGCCAGGTCTTTCCGGCTTCCTCCTCTGCCAGCGGACCCAACTCACAACCAGGTGGTGATCGGTTGACAGCTCTGCCCCTCTCTTCACCCGAGTGTCCAAGACACATGGCCGGAGGTCAGATGACACGACAACAAAGCCGATCATCGACCTCCGTCCTAGGGTGTCCTGGTGCCACGTGCACTGGTGAACACCCTTGTGCTCGAACATGGTGTTCATTATGGACAAACTGTGGCTAGCACAGAAGTCCAATAACAGAACACCGCTCAGGTTCAGATCAGGGAGATAGTTCCTCCCAATCACCCCTCTCCAGGTGTCACTGTCGTTGGCCACGTGGGCGTTGAAGTCCCCCAGGAGAACAACGGAGTCCCCGGTCGGTGCACTGTCCAATACCCCTTCCAGGCACTCCAAGAAGGCCGGGTACTCTGCACTGCTGTTCGGCCTGTAGGCCGACACAACAGTGAGAGACCTGTCCCCGACCCGAAGACACAGGGCCCTCTCATTCACCGGGGTGAACTCCAACACAGAGCGGCTGAGCCGTGGGGCAATGAGCAGGCCCACTCCAGCCCGCCGCCGTTCCTCGCGGGCAGTGCTCGCATGAGCTCAGGCCACCCCACCAGCGAGGTGACATTCCATGTCCCCAGAGCTAGTCTCCATGTCCGGAGATCTGGCTGCCAAGGCCCCTTATGGATCCTCTTGCGGGTGGTGGGTCCACGGGAGGACAGCCCCACGCCGCTCCTTCGGGCTGAGCCTGGCCGGGCCCCATGGGGGAAGGCCCAGCCACCAGGCGCTCATTGGCGAGCACCCACCCCAGGCCTGGCTCCGGGGTGGGGCCCCGGAGATGCCAAACCGGGCGACTGGCCTCAATCTATTCTTCGTCATAATGGGCTTGTGAACCGCTCTTGGTCTGACCCGTCCCCCAGGACCTGTTTGCCTTGGGTGACCCTACCAGGGGCATAAAGCCCCTGACAACATAACTCCCGGGATCATTCGGGCACTCAAACCCCTCCACCACGTTAAGATGGCGGCTCAAGGAGGGGTACTGTGGAACAATTGTACAATATATTTTAAATGCACTGTAAGCAAAGATGGTTCAGTGTTTCCAGTTGCAGATGATGCTCACCTGACTCCAGTGTGGGAGATGGGTCCTATGATGACAGGCAGGTTCCCCAGGGGCCTCACCATCCACTCAGCTTGGTACACAGGTGAGTTAAAGAGCTTCGTAAGATCTGCCCCCGCCAGGTCAGTGGTGAATTGTTTACATGCACCTACAGAGAGATATGTGTGAATCAAACTGTGGATTTTAAGCACACAGCTGCAGTTTCAATTTGTGTGTCACCACTCTGTTATAAGCTAGTATGGCCACAAGAGGGCAGCCATGATGTTTTGTTTATGCTTTGCTGACATAAGCTGTTTGTGTGGTCATTAATAAAAAGTTCTGATTTTGATATATAGCACATGTTATCATAAGATACTGGACTGCTGGAACTGTTGGTTTCAAGTTGGTTTCTCTGCTCACCAAATCTAGTTTTACTCATGTCAGCTTTGCATTTTCCAAGCAAGATTCCAACCCTGGTCTTTGCCAGTTTCAAGCCCAATACCTTATCTGTGACACCATCAGCACTCAGAGGAGCTATTTATATATTGTCAATATTCAACTTATTTTAATTAAGGGTCAACAAAAACTATAAGAGCTATGATGTGAAAGATGTCACATTTTAGAAGACATGAACGGTGAGATGAACGGATGAAAATGTATGAAAACAGAAAGGGTTTCTGTCACTGTGCGTGGGGGGTCCTTGTCAGGGGTGGGCGCGGATTCGCTGTATCTTTTGGAACGGACTGTGTTTGGTGTTTTCCTCGTGTTGGTGGCATTGGCACATGCAGGGTTTGTGTGGTGAACTTGTGCCTGTGCCTGTGCATGTGCGGCCGTGCTGTGCTTTGTTCAACCTCCTCCAGCCTGGACTTCTCAGATTCATACAAATTGTTTTCCTTATTGCTTAGAGCCGGATCCTGTAGTTTTTCTAACGTTACAGCAGTGGCCACAGCTTATGAATATAAAACTCACTCAGTCACAAAGTGTGTTAATCTCACGAAGAAAAAAAAAAATAACAGCGTTAAAATTGTTTTGTATTAACAAGTTAATAGTGAGATATTTTTGACAGCGCTAAATAAAATACATTTTTTGTTTTAAGTCAATAACCATAATATAATAATATTAATGCTATCCCAAAGTCAAGAGCACTGCAATAGTGTGGGTGAAGGTCTCACCTGTTGTAGTTGGAGCAGGAGTAGTTGTAGTTGGAGCAGGAGTAGTTGTAGTTGGAGCAGGAGTAGTTGTAGTTAGAGCAGGAGTAGTTGTAGTTGGGACAGGTGTAGTTGTAGTTGGAGCCGGAGTAGTTGTAGTTGGAGCAGGAGTAGTTGTAGTTGGAGCAGGAGTAGTTGTAGTTGGGGCAGGTGTAGTTGTAGTTGGAGCAGGAGTAGTTGTAGTTGGAGCAGGTGTAGTTGTAGTTGGGGCAGGTGTAGTTGTAGTTGGAGCAGGTGTAGTTGTAGTTGGAGCAGGAGTAGTTGTAGTTGGAGCAGGAGTAGTTGTAGTTGGGGCAGATGTAGTTGTAGTTGGAGCAGGAGTAGTTGTAGTTGGAGCAGGAGTAGTTGTAGTTGGAGCAGGAGTAGTTGTAGTTGGAGCAGGAGTAGTTGTAGTTGGGACAGGTGTGGGTTGTAGTTCGGGCAGGAGTAGTTGTAGTTGGGACAGGTGTAGTTGTAGTTGGGGCAGGAGTAGTTGTATTTGGGGCAGGAGTAGTTGTAGTTGGGGCAGGAGTAGTTGTAGTTGGGACAGGTGTAGTTGTAGTTGGAGCAGGAGTAGTTGTAGTTGGGGCAGGTGTAGTTGTAGTTGGGGCAGGTGTAGTTGTAGTTGGGACAGGTGTAGTTGTACTTGGGACAGGTGTAGTTGTAGTTGGGGCAGGAGTAGTTGTAGTTGGGGCAGGTGTAGTTGTAGTTGGGGCAGGAGTAGTTGTAGTTGGGACAGGTGTAGTTGTAGTTGGGACAGGTGTAGTTGTAGTTGGGACAGGTGTAGTTGTAGTTGGGGCTGGAGTAGTTGTACTTGGGACAGGTGTAGTTGTAGTTGGGACAGGTGTAGTTGTAGTTGGGATAAGTGTAGTTGTAGTTGGGACAGGTGTAGTTGTAGTTGGGGCTGGAGTAGTTGTAGTTGGGACAGGTGTAGTTGTAGTTGGGACAGGTGTAGTTGTAGTTGGGACAGGTGTGGGTTGGAGTAGGAGTAGTTGTAGTTGGGACAGTTGTGGGTTGGAGCAGGTGTAGTTGTAGTTGGGGCAGGTGTAGCTGTAGTTGGGGCAGGAGTAGTTGTGGTTGGGGCAGGAGTAGTTGTAGTTGGAGCAGGAGTAGTTGTAGTTGGAGCAGGAGTAGTTGTAGTTGGAGCAGGAGTAGTTGTAGTTGGAGCAGGAGTAGTTGTAGTTGGGGCAGGTGTAGTAGTTGGGGCAGGTGTAGTTGTAGTTGGAGCAGGTGTAGTTGTAGTTGGAGCAGGAGTAGTTGTAGTTGGGGCAGGTGTAGTTGTAGTTGGGGCAGGTGTAGTTGTAGTTGGGGCAGGAGTAGTTGTAGTTGGGGCAGGTGTAGTTGTAGTTGGGGCAGGTGTAGTTGTAGTTGGAGCAGGTGTAGTTGTAGTTGGGGCAGGTGTAGTTGTGACTGGGGCAGCTACATTAAGGAAAAAAAGACATACTTTCATTAATTTATTAGGGTTTTCAGTTTAACACGTTAATTAGATGAATTACACTGCAAATTAACACATTATAAAAATTAACGCAATTAATTATGAGTGGCGGGTTTTAAATTTGTCCCACTGAAGGACCTGTAGGCGACTTGGCAGTGGCGTCACTTCCACCTGCGTCGCTCAAACAAATAAATCCTGGAGGAAACTGACATGGACTCGACTCAGGGGGCGAGGAGCGAATCGCCGCCAGGACCGAAGAACGGCGACTTTATTTATAAAAAGAACGAATACAGGACGATCAAGAAGAATGCTGTGTTTTCTGATCACCGAAGCTGCTCCAGCCTGACGGATCATTTTAACACCAGACAAGTTCCATTGTTACTGTGAAACCACTCTCTCTCTCACACACACACACACACACACACTCACACACACACGATTAAAATGTGATTAATTAGATTCATTAATTACAAATCATGTAATTAATTAGATTGATTTTTTTAACCGCCTGAAACACTAATATTTATGAAAGAACATTCTTCATCAACTGTGCTAAATGTTTACCAGAATCACCCATTAAATAAACTAATAATAATAAGAGAGGAGAATTCGCCTGATAGTCGAACCACGGATTCAGGAGGAGCAGGGTGGTTTTCGTCCCAGCCGGGGAACACTGGACCAGCTCTATACTCTCCATCGGGTGCTCGAGGGTGCATGGGAGTTTGCCCAACCACTCCACATGTGCTTTGTGGATCTGGAGAAGGCATTCGACCGTGTCCTTTGCTAAGGGCTGTTCGGTCCCTGTATGACCGGAGCAGGAGCTGTGTTCGCTTTCCAGGGCTGCCCTTTGTCACCGGTTCTGTTCATTATATTTATGGACAGAATTTCTAGGCGCAGTCAGGGGCCAGAGGGGATCCGGTTTGGGAACCACAGGATCTCATCTCTGCTGTTTGCAGATGATGTTGTCCTGATGGCTTCATCGGACCGGGACCTCCAACGTGCAATGGGGCGGTTTGCAACCGAGTGTGAAGCGGATGGGATGAGGATCAGCTCCTCCAAATCCGAGGCCATGGTTCTTGACCGGAAAAAGGTGGCTTGCCCTCTCCGGGTGGTGGAGAGTCCTTGCCTCAGGTGGAGGAGTTCAAGTATTTCGGGGGTCTTGTTCACGAGTGAGGGGAGGATGGAGCGTGAGATTGACAGGTGGATCGGTGCAGCGTCGGCAGTGATGCAGTCGCTGTTCCGGACCATTGTGGTCCAATTTAACGGTCAATCTACGTTCCTCCCCTCACCTATGGTCATGAGCTCTGGGTAATGACCAAAAGGACGAGATCGCAGATACAAGCGGCCGAAATGAGTTTCCTCCGCAGAGTGGCTGTGCGCTCACTTAGAGATAGGGTGAGGAACTCAGTCACACAGGAGGAGCTCGGAGTAGAGCCGCTGCTTCTCCACGTCGAGAGGAGCCAGCTGAGGTGGCTCGGGCGTCTGTTCCGGACACCTCCTGGATGCCTCCGTCGGGACGTGTTCCGGGCACATCCCACTGGGAGGAGGCCCCGGGGAAGACCCAGGACACGCTGGAGGGACTATGTCTCCCGGCTGGCCTGGGAACGCCTTGGGGTCCCCCTGGAGGAGCTAGAGGAAATGTCTGGGGTGAAGGAAGTCCGAGAGTCCCTGCTTAGACTGTTGCCCCCGTGACCCGACCCCCGATAAGAGGAAGAAAATAGATGGATGGAATAATAATTCACTATACTGTAAATGTATTATATTGTAAATGTCATTAAACTGGGTGCTAAAATCACTCACATGTATCTCATTGTAATATTCTTTTTTTTAAATCCCAATTTCTACATTGTGTTCCACTTTTGACTCCGATTGCATCCGTTCCAGAATTTTAAATATATTTCTTTACAAACTTTGAAGGTCTATTATTGGCATTCTCTGATTTAGGATTATGATAGTTAAGGATTAGGATAAGTAATTTCCCTTGCGGATCAATACATTTTGTCGAAGTTTAAGTCGAATAAAAATATTCTTTTTTTTTTTTTACCTTGTAAAGCTGTTCCTCCATACAGTCCTAACAGAAACATCAAACAGATCATCTTGCCATCCATTTTGGGTTGATTGTGAGCTCTCAAGTTTAGGACTGTCTCTGATGTAGCAGTTATATTGAGTCACTCCACCCTTATTTTAGGACAAACAACACCCTAATTAACACATGGCATTTCCCCAGACAATAACCTGTGACTGGAATCTTGGCTTGTTCTTTTGTTCATGTTCATGTCTAAAACTACACGCTGTCCCAATCTCAACAGGACTTTCCATGTTAAGTCAAGGCTGGATTATATCTGACAGTGCCCTTCTGCTATGAGGAAGTTTGTAACTCACATCAGAAAAATATAAGCACTCGCAGAGATCTAGTATTTTCTTTTATCCGTTTATTTTTAAATGTACACTGTGTAACTTTTTGGTTGGGGGTCCGTCACCTGCTTGTTTCTATGGATACGTCATTGCCCTGCCTGGAATGTTGACATTAAACAGTTCTGCCTGACATTTATTAAATTCCCAATGGTTTTACAGCTCAAAAATACTTAGAAAAACAGGCATTCTGACTGTGAGTGGGGTCTCCTCTCTACAGATCTGACCTGTAACATGGTCTGCTTTGGTCTTCATGGAAATAGAAAAAAATCAATATAAGCCCAATGTTTGGATAACTAATCCATGTGTTTATTTATTTATTTTTTTTTACATTTGAGCGCAACTGTAGTCAGAAGTATGAGCGTTAATGTCAGTTCTTAACCAAAGCACGTGTCATTTATATTACATGTAAGATTCCGGTTATTATACACATAGCACTTCATTCAGTGCACTTCTGGTAAGTTGCATTGTTGCATTGTATTTGTACAGTGTGTGTAAATGTAATAACAATAACAAGGTCTAAATTACAACACACATAAATCATGATGTGCTTTTTGAGCTGCAGGCAACAATGACAAATCTCAGGATGAAACACTGCTGTTGTCTGGACGTCATTTACTCTAGTCTGTGCCTCGGGCCGTAACAAGTTCATAATCTTTTGCCACCCTTTTCAGTCACAGGATACCTAAGAATACTTCTATTTTTTTACAAAGATTTATGAGTTTTTTAATAGTTGTTCCAAAACATTTGAATATGTTAATGTTGATTTATACACTTTTTTTTTCATACATTTTTTTCCACTTACAAATTTCATTTGAATCTGTAAAAATAAAAGTTTTACAGATACAACTTAGTAATTTTACAAGTACAAACCTGGAAATTATACTTTCACATGTTTTGAGATGATTTGTAAGTGCAACGGCTGATTTGAACCTGAAGAGAGCAAATATCGCAGAACTTTTGAAAGCATAATTTTCAGATTTGTAAAATGTATAAGTTCTACCTGTAAAATTAAAATTGTAAGTGTAAAAAAAAAAAAAAATAATAGTATTATTTTATTTACAAGTGTACAAATCTAAATTGACGCATTATACCTTCATAAAAGGAGGTGTTACCAAACAAAGAGCTGCCTAAGTTTTTAAAAACTTATGTATGTTACACACATAACATACAAGTATGTTATGTTAACGTATTTGACTTGTATTTGTATTTGTACTTAGTCTGTGTCTCAATTCTCAGTGTGCACAGTTCAGAGTGTGGTTTTAAGGGCAACAGGATTGCGAGTCACACAGACCTGACAGAAACCAGGGTTCTGGCAAATTGCCTGTTCACCTGGGTTCTAAAATAAGATAAGATAAGATAAGATAAGATAAGACTTTATTGATCTCACACAGGAGAAATTTACTTGCCACAGTAGCTCCAGGACATTTGGACAAGAAAAGAAAGTGCATGCAGGCAGGAATGGGATAAAGTAAGTAATAATAAAAATAGTAATAATAATAATAGTAACAACAAGCATCAGCATGGAAGAGAGGATATTGCATGTCTGGCCTATATGTTAGAATTATACAGTCTGATGGCGGTGGGGATGAAGGATCTGCGGTAGCGCTCCTTCTTGCACTGGGGTTGCCTCAGTCGGCTGCTGAAGGAGCTGCTCAGCTCCTCTACAGTCCGGTGCAGAGGGTGAGAGGTGTCGTCCATGATGGACGTGAATTTGGCCAGCACCCTCCTCTCAGCCACCTCCTCTACAGAGTCCAGAGGACACCCCAGGACAGAGCTGGCCCTCCTGACCAGCTTATTAAGTCTTTTTCTGTCCCATTCTGTGCTGCTCGGGGCCCAGCAGACAACAGCGTAGAGGAGAGCAGAGGCCACCACAGAGTCATAAAAAGTCTTGAGCAGAGGCCTGCACACTCCAAAGGACCTCAGTCTCCTCAGGAGGTGGAGGCGACTTTGGCCCTTCTTGTACAGGGCGTCGGTGTTGTGGGACCAGTCCAGTTTATTGTTGAGGTGAACACCCAGGTACTTGAAACTGTCCACAGTCTCTATGTCCTGCCCCTGGATGTTCACCGGTGAGTGAGGTAGTGGTCTCCTCCTGAAGTCCATCACCAGCTCCTTTGTCTTACTGGTGTTAAGGCTCAGGTGGTTGCACCCACACCAGTCCACAAAGTCACTGATGACCGAGCGGTACTCCAGCTCGTTCCCCTCTGACACACAGCCCACAATGGCCGAGTCATCAGAGAACTTCTGGAGATGGCAGCTGTCCGTGTTGTATGTGAAGTCCAAGGTGTAGATGGTGAAGAGGAAGGATGAGAGGACAGTTCCCTGGGGGGCCCCAGTGCTGCAGACTACCAACTCTGACTCACAGCCGCGCAGCCGCACGTACTGTGGACGGTCAGTGAGGTAGTCGATGGTCCAGGCAGCGAGATGTCCATCCACTCCCGCGTCCTCCAGCTTCCCTCGCAGCAGCGCCGGCCTGATGGTGTTGAAGGCACTGGAGAAGTCAAAGAACATGACTCTCACAGCACTCCAGGTGGGTGAGCGCCCGCTGCAGAAAGTAGATGACGGCGTCCTCTACTCCTACATTTGGCTTGTAGGCAAACTGCAGCGGGTCCAGGGTGGGGCTCACCACAGAGCGGAGGTGGCTGAGGATCACCCTCTCCATGGTCTTCATGAGGTGGGAGGTCAAGGCGACTGGCCTGTAGTGGGCCGGTTCCCTGGCGTTTGTTGTTTTGGGAACCGGGACCACGCAGGAGGTCTTCCACAGGACGGGGACCTTCTCCAGGCTGAGGCTCAGATTGAACATGTAGCAGAGAACCTCACAGAGCTGGTCTGCACAGGTTCTCAGCAGTCTGGAGCAGATACCATCAGGTCCTGCGGATTTCCCCTGCCTGAGTCGCCTTAGCTCCCTCCTCACTTCGTCCGGTGTGATGGAGAGGGGGGAGTGAGGGGAAGACTGGGGTGGGGACTGCAGGGGGTGGTGATGGTGGTGTATGTGTGTGTGTGTGGGGGGGGGGTGGTGGAGGGGGGCTGGTGCTGGATTGGGTCCGTGTAAAGGGGGAGGGGGATGTGGCTACTGGCCCGGGGGGGTGTGAAGAGGAGGAGGGGGGAGTCGGCAGAGGGGGTGGGGGGCGCATTAAACCTGTTGAAATAACAGTTTAATTCGTCCGCCCAGCGCTGATCACCATCAGCTGTCCCTCTGCCACTCTGTCCAAAACCAGACATGCTCCTCAGTCCTCTCCACACGCCCCATGCGTTGTTTTGGGCCAGCTGCTCCTCCATCTTCCTCCCGTAGTCCTTCTTAGCCCGTCTGATCCTCCATTGAAGCTCTCTCTGGACCCTTTTCTGCTCCTCTCTGTCCCCTGAGTTGAAAGCCCTTTTCTTCTGGTTCAGGAGGGCTTTAAGCTCAGGGGTGACCCAGGGGTGATTGTTGGAGAAACACCGTACCCTCCTGGTTGGTACAGTGTTCTCCACGCAGAAGTTGATGTAGTCTGTGATGCAATGGGTCAGGCCGTGTATCGATTATTAAATTTCCCTTTCGTAATCAATTCTCCTGAAAATGTGATCCAACTGAACTGGACTCTTTGTTTTGACTGCATCTTCTGCACAAACACGTCCAAGGCCGACAGCTGCTGCTTATCTCACAGACTCTACAAAACATTGGCACACACTATTGGACTCACAATGTTCATCAATTGTAACACCCAAAAACTTGATCTCACTTGTCCTTTCAATCTCCAGTCCTTGTATGACCAATCTTGCATCTATGTCTTTCTTTTTGCAATTAAAAATCATAAACTTTGTCTTACTAATATTTATGGATAGTTTGTTGGCTTTGAACCATTTTCAGAAACTATCTCTCTACTATTTGTAAAACCTCATTTATATTTTTTCCTGAGTAAAATAGAGTAGTATCATCTGCAAACAAAATACATTTGAGTAAACTGGAAACAGAGACAATATCATTAACATAAATAAGGAAAAGTATAGGTCCAAGAACCGATCCTTGGGGTACTCCACATAATGTAAGATAATACTCTGATTTATTGTTATCGATTTCCACATACTGATATCGGTCTTTTAAGTAGCTCGTGACCCACTGATGTGCTACCCCTCTTATGCCATATTTATATAATTTTTGCAATAATATCTCATGATCCAGAGTGTCAAGTGCTTTTTGAAGGTCTACGAGAATGCTAACCAAAAGGTGTTTATTGTCCATGGCATTGGTTATTTCTTCTGTCAGTTCCATTATTGCTGTAGCAGTTGAATGTTTAGAGCGAAATCCATATTGGTTGTTGCTTAAAATTTTAGATTTTTCAATAAATTTGAGCAATCTGATCACGAATAGTTTTTTCTAGTATTTTAGAGAACTGTGAAAGCAGTGAAACAGGTCTATAATTTGAGGTATCATTTTTATTTCCTTTTTTGAAAAGTGGTATAATTTTGGCTACTTTCATGCGGTCGGGAAATATTCCTAAGGTGAATGTTAAATTACATACATATGTGAAAGGTTGAATAACAACATCTATAATTTGCTTTATCAATGACATATTTATGTCTGTATAATCGTTTGATTTTTTTATTAGCAAATTTGTGAACAATTGTCAAAATTTCGATTTCTTGCACCTGCTCCAGAAAAATACTATTTGTTTGTCCATCAATTGCTTCTTTCGGAATATTTTGTGATAACGTTGGGCCAATATTCACATAGTAATTATTGAATTCATTTGCGATTTCTTCTTTTCCAAAAAATCTACATTACTCTTTGTTAAGTAGGTTGGACTCATTGATTTGATTTTGCCTTTTTGCAAGACTGTTTATTACTCCCCATGTGTTTTTGGTACTATTTTTATTTTTATCTAATAATGTGGTGTAGTGATCCTTTTTTTGTCTTCTTATGATTGATACAAGTTTATTTTTGTATGTTTTATACTTTAACTCTGCGTCTTTTGTTCTCGATTTAAGAAACAATCTATAAAGATAATTATTTTTCCTACAAGCATTTTTTAACCCATTTCTCATCCATGGGTTATGCATTTTTCTCTCGCCATGAGAACTAGTTTTAATTTTTTTGCAGTTGTTGTCATATAGATTGAGAAATGTTGTCATAAATGCATTGTAGGCATTATTTAGATTACCTGAGTATAGATGATCCCAATTTTGTTTTTTTAAGTCTTCTCTGAAGGCCTCCAAAGCCTTACTAGATTTATCTCTTACAATAATTTGATTTTCTTCTTGCACGACATCAAAACACACTTTTTAATGAATCATAAATACCGGGAGATGATCACTCACATCTGTCATAAAGACACCACAAATTATTTCACCATGTATATTTGTATATATATTTGATATCAATGATCGTAGCACTATGAGTAGTTATCCTGGTTGGTTTTGTTATCATTGGACACAGGCCGGCAGTTTCCATGTACTTCTCAAAATCGTTTGTTGTTACAGTATTTCCTAGATCTATGTTGAACTCACCACATAAAATTACTGATTTGTTTACATTCTCAAACATTTCAAGTAATTTATCTGTAAACACGTCCACATTGCTCCCAGGTGGTCTATACACAACTAATTAGAATATTTTTTTCCATTATCATGAATGATTTCTATTGTAAGCATTTCCATCAAGTCATTTATAGTTACTGTTTTATGTTCAACAACCCTACATTTTAAATGTTTGTCAACATAGATGGCAACCCATCCTCGCCTTTTTTAAAATCCTGTTTATATAAAACATGTTATAACCTGACAAAGGGCAGCCCTGGCGGAGTCCAACAGGTTCGACTTACTACCGGCAATGTGAACACAGCTCCTGCTCCGGTCATACAGGGACCGAACAGCCCTTAGCAAAGGGCCCCGAACCCCGTACTCCTAGAGCACTCTCCACAGGACCCCACGAGGGACACGGTCGAATGCCTTCTCCAGATCCACAAAGCACATGTGGACTGGTTGGGCAAACTCCCATGCTCCCTCGAGCACCTGATGGAGAGTATAGAGCTGGTCCAGTGTTCCCCGGCCGGGACGAAAACCACACTGCTCCTCCTGAATCCGAGGTTCGACTATTGGTCGAATTCTCCTCTCCAGCACCCTGGAATAGACCTTACCAGGAAGGCTGAGGAGTGTGGTTCCCCGATAGTTGGAACACACCCTCCGGTCCCCCTTCTTAAACAGAGGGACCACCACCCCGGTCTGCCAGTCCAGAGGTACTGTCCCGGACCGCCACGCGATGTTGCAGAGACATGTCGGCCAAGACTCTGGACGGATCTCATCCACCCCCGGGGGCCTTGCCGCCAAGGAGCTTTCCAACCACCTCAGTAACTTCAGCCAGGGTGATGAGTGAGTCCACCTCCGAGTCTCCAGCCTCTGCTTCCTCCTCGGAAGACGTGACAGCGGGATTGAGGAGATCCTCAAAGTATTCCTTCCACCGTCCGATAACATCCCTAGTTGAGGTCAACAGCTCCCCACCCGCACTGTAAACAGTGTTGGTGAAGCACTGCTTCTCCCTCCTGAGGCGCCGGACGGTTTGCCAGAATTTCTTTGAGGCCGTCCGATAGTCCTCCTCCATGGCCTCTCTGAACTCCTCCCAAACCCGAGTTTTTGCCTCTGCGACCGCCCGGGCTGCAGCACGCTTGGCCCGCCGGTACCCGTCGGCTGCCTCAGGAGTCCCACGAGCCAACAAGGCCCGATAAGACTCCTTCTTCAGCCTGATGGCATCCCTTACTTCCGGTGTCCACCACCGGGTTCGGGGATTGCCGCCGCGACAGGCACCACAGACCTTACGACCACAGCTACGGGCGGCCGCATCAACAATAGAGGCCGAGAACAGAGCCCATTCGGACTCTATGTCCCCAACCTTCTCCGGAATCCGGGAGAAGCTCTCCCGGAGGTGTGAGTTGAAGGTACCCCTGACAGAGGGATCTGCCAGACGTTCCCAACAGACCTTCACTACGCGCTTGGGCCTGCCAGGTCTTTCTGGCTTCCTCCCCCGCCAGCGGACCCAACTCACAACCAGGTGGTGATCAGTTGACAGCTCTGCCCCTCTCTTCACCCGAGTGTCCAAGACACGCGGCCGGAGGTCAGATGACACGACAACAAAGTCGATCATTGACTTCCGTCCTAGGGTGTCCTGGTGCCACGTGCACTGGTGGACACCCTTGTGCTCGAACATGGTGTTCGTTATGGACAAACTGCGCATAGCACAGAAGTCCAATAACAGAACACCGCTCAGGTTCAGATCAGGGAGGCCGTTCCTCCCAATCACCCCTCTCCAGGTGTCACTGTCATTGCCCACGTGGGTGTTGAAGTCCCCCAGGAGAACAACGGAGTCCCCGGGCGGTGCACTGTCCAGTACCCCTCCCAGGCACTCCAAGAAGGCCGGGTACTCTGCATTGCTGTTCGGCCCGTAGGCCGACACAACAATGAGAGACCTGTCCCCGACCCGAAGGCGCAGGGACGCGACCGTCTTGTTCACCGGGGTGAACTCCAACACTCGGCGGCTAAGCTGTGGGGCAATGAGCAGGCCCACACCAGCCCGCCGCCGTTCCCCGTGACACATGTCCGTGTCTGGAGAAGGCATTCGACTGTGTCCCTCGGGGGGTCCTGTGGAGAGTGCTCTGGGAGTACGGGGTTCGGGGCCCTTTGCTAAGGGCTGTTTGGTTCCTGTATGACCAGAGCAGGAGCTGTGTTCACATTGCCGGTAGTAAGTCGGACTTGTTTTCGGTGCATGTTGGACTCCAGGGCTGCCCTTTGTCACCAGTTCTGTTCATTATATTTATGGACAGAATTTCTAGGCGCAGTCAGGGGCCGGAGGGCATCCGGTTTGGGAACCACAGGATCTCATCTCTGCCGTTTGCAGATGATGTTGTCCTGATGGCTTCATCGAACCGGGACCTCCAGTGTGCACTGGGGCGGTTTGCAGCCGAGTGTGAAGCGGCTGGGACAGGGGTCGGCAACTTTTATCACTCAAAGAGCCATTTGGACCCGTTTCACGCCGTAAAGAAAACACTGGGAGCCACAAAACCCTTTTGAAATTCAAAATGAAATAACACTGCATATAACTTTTTTTTTTTGTTTTACCTTTGTGCCATAGAATTACATTTTGAAAATGAATCAACTAAAATAAAATAAATTTTAATTAAATACAGTGGTCCCTCGCTAAACCAACCACTGGGGAGCACAAGCTAGTGTTCTTTAGGGAGCACGGGCTAGTGTTCTTTAGTGCCGGTCCCAAGTCCGGATAAATGGTGAGGGTTGCGTCAGGAAGGGCATCCGGCGTAAAACTTTGGCCAAATCAATGATGCGAGTCAACAAAACCATTTCCATACCGGATCGGTCGAGGCCCGGGTTAACAACGACCGCCAACAGTGCTGTTGACCCACAGGGTATTGTTGGAAATTGGGCTACTGTTGGGCGAAGACAAAGAAGAAGAGGAGGGAGATTGATTCAGGGAAGAAGAGAAAAGAGGAAGGTTAGAAGTGTCAGTCTGAAGTTTGGAACGTTGAATGTAGGTACAATGACAGGAAAAGGTAGAGAATTAGCTGATATGATGGAGAGAAGAAAAGTAGACGTTCTATGTGTACAGGAGACCAGGTGGAAGGGCAGCAAGGCTAGAAACATTGGAGGAGGTTACAAGCTTTTTTATCATGGCTTGGATGGAAAGAGAAATGGAGTAGGGGTGATCCTCAAGGAAGAACATGCAAAAAATGTGGTGGAGGTGAAACGAGTGTCAGACAGGTTGATGTGTGTGAGGGTAGAAATAGAAGGGATGATGATGAATGTTGTCAGCAGTTATGCCCCACAGGTGGGCTGTGAGTTAGTAGAAAAAGAGAAGTTCTGGAATGAACTTGATTTGTTGGTAGAGAGCATCCCCAGAGGAGAGAGAGTTGTGATTGGAGCAGACTTTAATGGTCATGTAGGTGAAGGGAACAGAGGTGATGAGGAAGTGATGGGCAGGTTTGGTGTTAGGGATAGAAACTTGGAAGGACAGGCAGTGGTAGACTTTGCAAAGAGAATGGAAATGGCAGTGGTAAACACCTATTTCCAAAAGAGAGAGGAACACAGGGTGACCTACAAGAGTGGAGGTAGGTCCACACAGGTAGATTATATCCTGTGTAGAAGAGGTAATCTGAGGGAGATTAGGGACTGTAAAGTGGTGGTAGGTGATTGTGTAGCCAAACAGCACAGGATGGTAGTGTGTAAGATGACGATGGAGATGAGAAAGAGGAAGAGAGTCAAGACAGAGAAGAAAATCAAGTGGTGGAAGTTAAGGAAAGAGGAATGTTGTGAGGACTTCAGGAAGGAAGTGAGGGCCGTCCTGGGCCCTGTTGAGGAGTTCCCAGACGATTGGGAGACTACGGCCAGGGTGATTAGGGAGACAGGTAGGAAGGTTCTAGGTATGTCTTCTGGGCAGAGAAAAGAAGACAAAGAGACATGGTGGTGGAACAATGAGGTTCAGGAGAGTGTCCAGAGGAAGAGGTTAGCAAAGAAGAGATGGGACAGTGAGAGGACAGAAGAGAATAGACTAGAGTACAGAGAGAGGGCAAAGGAGGTAAAGAGGGAAGTGGCAAAGGCCAAACAAAAGGCATATGAGGAGTTGTATGATAGGTTAGACACAGGGGAAGGAGAAAAGGAGTTGTATAGATTGGCAAGACAGAGAAATCAAGCTGGTAAGGATGTACAGCAGGTGAGGTTGATTAAGGACAAAGATGGAAATGTAGTCACCAGTGAGGAAAGTGTGTTGAGTAGATGGAAGGAATACTTTGAGGAGTTGTTAAATGAGGAAAATGAAAGGGAGCATAGAAATGAGAAGCCAGACACCATCAGGAAAAAGGTAGATCAGATCAGAAAGGATGAAGTTAGAAAGGCCCTAATGAGGATGAAGAGTGGAAAGGCAGTGGGTCCTGATGACATACCAGTGGAGGTATGGAAGTGCTTAGGAGAAGTGGCAGTAAATTTCCTGACTAGGTTGTTTAATGAAATTTGAACGAGTGATAAGATGCCAGATGAGTGGAGGAAAAGTGTTCTGGTGCCAATTTATAAGAAGGGTGATGTGCAGAGTTGTAGCAATTACAGAGGGATAAAGTTAATGAGTCATACAATGAAGATTTGGGAGAGAGTAGTTGAGGCGAGGTTGAGGAAGGAAGTTGAGATTAGTGAACAACAGTTTGGTTTCATGCCCAGAAAGAGCACCACAGACGCAATATTTGCCTTGAGGATTCTGATGGAGAAGTACAGAGGTCAGAAGGAGCTACATTGTGTTTTTGTAGATTTAGAAAAGGCCTATGACAGGGTACCAAGGGAGGAATTGTGGTTTTGTATGAGGAAGTCAGGAGTGGCAGAGAAGTATGTTAGGTTGGTGCAGGACATGTATGAAAATAGTACAACAGTAGTGAGGTGTGCTGTTGGAAGGACAGAAGACTTCAAGGTGGAGGTGGGACTACATCAAGGATCGGCTCTGAGCCCCTGCTTGTTTGCTTTGGTGATGGACAGATTAACAGATGAGGTCAGACAGGAGTCGCCATGGACTATGATGTTTGCAGATGACATTGTGATCTGCAGTGAGAGTAGGCAGCAACTAGAAGAAAATCTAGAGAGGTGGAGGTTCGCATTAGAGAGAGGGATGAAGGTCAGTTGTAGCAAGACAGAGTACATGTGTGTAAATGATAGGGAGAACAGTGGAACAGTGAAGTTACAAGGAGAAGAGGTGGTGAAGGTGGAGGATTTTAGATACTTAGGATCATCTGTTCAGAGCAGTGGAGACTGTGGAAGAGAGGTGAAGAATAGAGTGAAGGCAGGATGGAACAGCTGGAGAAAAGTGTCAGGAGTGATCTGCGATAGAAGAGTGCCAGCTAGGGTGAAGGGAAAGGTTTACAGGACAGTTGTGAGACCAGCCATGATGTATGGATTAGAAACACTTGCAATAGGCAGAAGACAGGAGGCAGAGCTGGAGATAGCAGAGTTAAAGATGCTCAGATTCTCTTTAGGAGTGACAAGGATGGACAGGATCAGGAATGAGGTCATCAGAGGGACAACACAGACAGGAAGGTTTGGAGAAAAAGCTAGAGAAGCCAGATTGAGATGGTTTGGACATGTTCAGAGGAGGGACAGTGGATATATTGGTAGAAGAATGTTAGAGATGGAGCTACCAGGTAGGAGACAAAGAAGAAGACCAAAGAGGAGATTTATGGATGCAGTGAGGGAGGACATGGAGGTAGTTGGAGCCAGAGTAGAAGATACAGAAAACAGGGCGAGATGGAAAAAGTTGATTCGCTGTGGCAACCCCTGAAAAAGGGACAAGCCGAAAGGAGAAGAAGACAGTGGTCCCTCGCTGTTTCGCAGATTTTTTTTAATAGTGTATCAATACGCATTGTGTTCTGCATCCTGATTGGCTAAGGGACTGTAGACCTTTGTCTTTGTCAGTCATTCTCCTCCGTGCCATGTCTCCTGTACAGGACAGAATACATTTGCCAAATTTATTTAAATGTTTGATCACGAGCAGTGTGACTCTGAAGCAGTGACGGACTGAGCGGTCTGGCATTTCGGCACATGCCAGAAGGGCCGCGGCCATGCGTCTCACTTGGGGCCGGTCGCGCCGGTCATGCTCTGTCACGGATTTGACCACGATGAGCAGGTGCACGTGTCCGCGCGCACACTTCTCCGGGTGGTCAGTGAGCATCGGGAAGTAGCGACAGTGTTTCTGCAGAACGAACTGGTGGAACCTTGATTCCAGGCGGCGGAACCAGTCCTGAGAGCGCACGGATGCGTCCTCACTACTTCTGTGTTTGAATGAGAATCAGTCCGAGCCGCACCAGGCTCCACTTTCAGCCCTAGTGGGTCCTTCTCTGGAGCATGAGGAAGGATGCGAAGACCAGGGACAGACTCAGCAGACTCAGCGCACGGTGCAGAGCTATAGAACCCCTCCCCCCCGTTCCACGGTCTACGGGGTCGCTTGAAGGTGTAAAATGCCAGGGCCAATGATCCCAGCCCGTCACTGCTCTGAAGTGCTGTGTATCTTTGCAAGTTTTCTCCCCAACAAAACCCGCAACAGCGCAGCGGCGCCTCGGTCAGAGGAACTGTGAAATACACGCATATTTATACACGCAATATAAAGCTGACTACTTCACGGATTTCACCTATCGTGGGTTAATTCTACAACGTAACCCCCACGATAAATGAGGGACCGCTGTACTGAGCCGCATCAGAGGGATCAAAGAGCCGCATGCGGCTCCGGAGCCGCGGGTTCCGACCCCTGGGCTGGGATGAGGATCAGCTCTTCCAAATCCGAGGCCATGGTTCTCGACTGGAAAAAGGTGGCTTGCCCTCTCTGGGTGGGTGGGGAGTCCTTGCCTCAAGTGGAGGAGTTCAAGTATCTCGGGGTCTTGTTCACGAGTGAGGGGAGGATGGAGCGTGAGTTTGACAGGCAGATCGGTGCAGCGTCGGCAGTGATGCGGTCGTTGTACCGGACCATTGTGGTGAAAAGGGAGCTGAGCCAAAAGGCGAAGCTCTCAATTTACCGGTCAATCTACGTTCCTACCCTCACCTATGGTCATGAGTTTTGGGTAATGATCGAAAGGACGAGATCGCGGGTACAAGCGGCCGAAATGAGTTTCCTCCGCAGAGTGGCTGGGCGCACCCTTAGAGATAGGGTGAGGAGCTCAGTCACACGAGAGGGGCTCGGAGTAGAGCCGCTGCTTCTCCACGTTGAGAGGAGCCAGCTGAGGTGGCTCGGGGATCTGTTCTGGATGCCTCCTGGTCGCCTCCCTCAGGAGGTGTTCCAGGCATGTCCCATCTGGAGGAGGCCCCGGGGAAGACCCAGGACACGCTGGAGGGACTATGTGTCCCGGCTGGCCTGGGAACGCCTTGGGCTCCCCCCGGATGAGCTGGAGGAAGTGTCCGGGGTGAAGGAAGTCTGGGAGTCCCTGCTTAGACTGTTGCCCTTGCGACCCGGCCCCGGATAAGTGGAAGAAAATGGATGGATGGATGTTATAACCTTCTATCTGTATTTTATTAATATGCATGTCCTTTAGCCAGGTTTCTGTAATGGCTATTACTTTAAAGGTGCACTTAAAGGCAAAGTAACGTTATTTTACAATCTGAGCCTTCTTTCGGTAATAAAACAAGTAGTTTTATTCACCCATAGCATTTTTCTGTCAATTGGAGCAGTATCGCAGAACTTATGTTGAGCCGTTCTGTTCTAGTAATGATCCCCTATCTGTTAACATGGTGCTGTATCATTTGCTCGGGGCATTACTTTGCGGTCTCCAAATAACACAAACTTTAGCACTTTTCAAATCATAGAAGCCCGATGTCTTAATGAAAGATTTCGTTTGAAGCAAAAGTGGCCTGTAATCCGAGATTTAGCCATAGTTTCGAGTAGATGAGGACGCCAGTGCGCATGCGCAGACTGCTGCGGGGACCCAAATAGGAAACGCAAAGCTGAAAACTATGGATAAACCTCGGATTACAGGCCACTTTTGCTTCAAACGAAATTTTTCATTAAGACATCGGGCTTCTATGATTTGAAAAGTGCTAAAGTTTGTGTTATTTGGAGACCGCAAAGTAAGATAAGATAAGATAAGACTTTATTGATCTCACACAGGAGAAATTTACTTGTCACAGTAGCTCCAGGTAGGGACAGTTTGAACAAGAAGACAAGTGCATGCAGGCAAAAAAGGCATAAAGATAGGTGATAATAATAATTTAAAAAAATAAGTAATAAATCGAATAATAATAATAGTAGTGATAATAATAAAAAACAGTGACCGGGAGAGTATTGAAAAAAAATTGGAAAAACTATATTGCACGATAGGAGTATTGAAAAAAAAAACAACAATATTGCACATTGGGAAAACGATATTGCACGGTAGGACTATACAGTAGAATTATACAGTCTGATGGCGGTGGGGATGAAGGATCTGCGGTAGCGCTCCTTCTTGCACTGGGGGTGCCTCAGTCGGCTGCTGAAGGAGCTGCTCAGCTCCTCTACAGTCCGGTGCAGAGGGTGAGAGGTGTCGTCCATGATGGATGTGAATTTGGCCAGTACCCTCCTCTCAGCCACCACCTCTACAGAGTCCAGAGGACAGCCCAGGACAGAGCTGGCCCTCTTGACCAGCTTGTTGAGTCTTTTTCTGTCCCGTTCTGTGCTGCTCGGGGCCCAGCAGACGACAGCGTAGAGGAGAGCAGAGGCCACCACAGAGTCATAAAAAGTCTTGAGCAGAGGCCTGCTCACTCCAAAGGAACTCAGTCTCCTCAGGAGGTGGAGGCGACTTTGGCCCTTCTTGTACAGGGCGTTGGTGTTGTGGGACCAGTCCAGTTTATTGTTGAGGTGAACACCCAGGTACTTGAAACTGTCCACAGTCTCTATGTCCTGCCCCTGGATGTTCACCGGTGAGTGAGGTAGTGGTCTCCTCCTGAAGTCGATCACCAGCTCCTTTGTTTTACTGGTGTTGAGGCTCAGGTGGTTGCGCCCACACCAGTCCACAAAGTCACTGATGACCGAGCGGTACTCCAGCTCGTTCCCCTCTGACACACAGCCCACAATGGCCGAGTCGTCAGAGAACTTCTGGAGATGGCAGCTGTCCATGTTATATGTGAAGTCCGAGGTGTATATGGTGAAGAGGAAGGGTGAGAGGACAGTTCCCTGGGGAGCCCCAGTGCTGCAGACTACCACCTCTGACTCACAGCCGCGCAGCCGCACGTACTGTGGACGGTCAGTGAGGTAGTCGATGGTCCAGGCAGCGAGATGTCCATCCACTCCCGCGTCCTGTAATGCCCCGAATACAAATGCTAACAAATGCTAACAGAAACGCGACAACGTAACTTTCTTCAAACAGCTCCAAATGACACGAACGTGATATGGGTGAGTCAAACGACTTGTTTTATTACCGAAAGAAGGCTCAGATTGTAAAATAACGTTACTTTTCCTTTAAAATCACTGAAAAACTCTTGTATCTTTTCAAATTTACATTTCAGACTATTTAAATATATTATAACGAATGCATTGCCTGTTGTCGTATCCATTTTAGAATTGAACTGTTGTACTGTAAAATAATTACATTCACCAGGTGTTAGAAGTTTGTGTGCAAAATCAGTTTCAAAATCATAGATTTTATCACTTATGTCAGTCTTTGTGTCCATAACGATTTCAGTGTATTTTACCTTTATAATAATGTGCATCCAACCTGATTCTCCTTTGGTCTATGTTCTCAGTCTGTCCAAGTCCGTCTTTCTCTTTCATTGTCCAGCCTTGTACTTCTCCAGCTCTTTTAGGTCCTGGATCATCCTTGATGCTCCTTCAATGTCTCTAATCCACACGTTTCCATTCCGTGTCCATGTCCCGGTGATTTTCCTCTGCTTCCTCAACAGTCTTGCCTCCTTCGCGATGTCTCAATTTTTCTTTGTGAGATGTTCGTTTATAAACACGTTTGTGCCTTTCAGTTTTCTGGCTTGCATTAAAACATCCCTCTTCATATTTCTGCTAATGAATCGGATTACAATAGCAGGCCTTGATTTCTCTGATTTTCTGGGTAAAGTGTGGCAAATGGAAATAGACTCCTTACAGATGTTAATGTTTTTACTGTTCAGAAAATCCATCACCTCTTGCTCCAGCGACCGCTGCTCTTCCCGCAGTGCGTCCTCCACGGTTTCTGCGTTGGCTGTCACCCTGGCATAGGTCCAGCTCCGCTCAGTTTGAGCTACACAGTACTAGCTCCGGTTTGCCGGTATTGGCTAATAAAACTCAAACACGCACATAGACACAGTGACAGTTCTGCCTCTGAAAACTCTCACCCCCGCGGCAAGGCAACTTGGCATACCGCATGGAACAATGAAGCATTAATGAAATAACAAACCAAGCTTGTTTCTGAACAGGAGTTAGCCCGCTAGCATTTCTGATCTGTTCCCTTGCCCCACCCTTCCCCTTGTCGCCAAAGAAAAAAACACTGTATGTTACCTGTCCAGTTGTTTTTCTGTCATTACATGTTGCGTATAATTGTCATTGATTATATTGCATCTTTTCCACTCTGCATCTCCCAGTCGGTGGCGCACGCATGCACGTGGCCCCTCCCCTAGCCACTCTATACTGTCCTGCCTGGTTAGTGGGGAAACAAAACTTCAAATTCACTCTATGTTCATGTACATATGGTTGTTTTTCGAC
Source organism: Paratrypauchen microcephalus (assembly GCA_036785185.1). NCBI lineage: Eukaryota > Metazoa > Chordata > Actinopteri > Gobiiformes > Gobiidae > Paratrypauchen > Paratrypauchen microcephalus. Next base: position 5,102,268 of record JAVJIX010000022.1, on the reverse strand, counting down.
AATAAATCAATCAATTTTTAATTAAACATTCTTTAGTTGAGAACAATGTTTCAAAGTAGTGACTAACAACAATTTATAGAAGTAAACATTAAATAACATCAGTTAAAATACAATTGTGCACTGAAAATGAACTACAAAATGAACATATAATGCAAAAAATAAATGGAAAACCAAACACCAAACTCAACAGGGTGTGTGTGTGTGTGTGTGTGTGTGTGTGTGTGTGTGTGTGTGTGTGTGTGTGTGTGTATTCATGCACATGAGTGGCATGTGTGCGTGACACTCAGGTCAGAGTGGGCTCGTTTTGATGTCTCTAGGGGCACCGAGGCCACTTCCTTTTCTGCCCATGTCCTTGTTGGGGGAGAGCAGCCAGGGCTGGGGCTGGAGCTTGCATGCTCCAGACTGGCGGAGGCTGGTGTGTGGGGAATGTGCTGCGTCGCTGTATAAGAGGAGTCAGCAAAGCTTTCCCCAGCTCTGCGAGGAAAAGTCTCCTCTTGAAACTTTTCCCCTGATTCCAGGTTGGGTCAATTGCTGTCCACACCACATACACGTTGAAAGGTGACACATCCAGGATGTTGTGGAACAGTGCCACAGCCAGTGAGCCGTCATCCGCTTAAGGTGTATGTACCAGTAAGCTGCAATATAGGAACAATAAATAATAAGAGATTAGGAACAATATTCAATCTGTCGTACACAAAATGCTATGATTCACCTAGATAAAAATAAAATAAAATGCATGATGAGACTTTACATTATCTTATCAAGGCAGTCAACGCCTCCCTTGTTCTTGTTGTAGTCCTGGATCATCAGGGGCTTTCTGTCCTCTGTGGTGCTGACAGTGGCGTCTTTGTGTACTGTGCTCATCAGGATGACATTTCTGTTCTTCTTGGGAACGTATGACACAAGAGTGTGAGTGTCAGTGAATGCAAACTGTGATGAGAGTGCCTGTCTTCCTCTGGTCGATACCAGCGCAGGGGGAAGTTCGGGCTTGTTCTTCCTCACTGTCCCTACCATGGTGAGCTTTCTTTTCAGTAGCTCCTGACCAAGAGCATGTGATGTGAAGAAGTTGTCACATGTGATATTATGCCCTTGGAGACCGGTTGTCATGTCCAGCACAACACGCATGCCCTGTTTTTTTTTCAGCCCTTCCAGTGCTGGGTTTCCCCATGTACACCTGCATATTCCAGGCATAGCTGCTCCTGGCGTCACATGCTGCCCAGATCTTTATGCCATATTTCCCTGATTTACTTGGAATATACACCTTGAAGGAACAGCGACCTCTGAAAGGAACCAGGCACTCATCAACTGTATGTGTATGTGTGTATGTGCGTGTGCGTGTGCGTGTGTGTGTGTGTGTGTGTGTGTGTGTGTGTGTGAGAGTGCTGGGGCAGTGTGTATGGGGATGTTTTCTGTATGTTGAATGAATTTACTCTGGATACCCATTCATTTCCTATGGCGGTCACTTTTGACCGGGAACACCACAGGTGTAACAAGGTTGATTAAAACACTCAAAATTGAATGAAATAGGTGATCATCACTTTTATATGTTCAAGTACACAGTGTGGAGGATATCATAAGGTCTTGAGGTAGTCAGATGTAAAACATAATTAGGGACCGAGCCCCGAAGGGGGACGAAGGTCCCTATTGTTGTTGCTTTGTTTCCCTATTTAGGGACCGAGCCCCGAAGGGGGACGAAGGTCCCTATTGTTGTTGCTTTGTTTCCCTATTATTATTAGGGACCGAGCCCGAAGGGGGACGAAGGTCCCTATTGTTGTTGCTTTGTTTCCGTATTATTATTATTATTCTTGTTCATACACGCTGGGGCAATTTTGAGCATGTTCCCATGCTTCAAAACGAACGAAACTTTGCACGGGCATCACAAAGTGCTGCCAGTACGACCACACAAAGTCTCGTCCCCCAGTGACCCCCAGGAGCTCGATAGCGCCCCCTAGCGCGTTGTCTTTCGGGGCTGGCATACCGTTTAAGATAGGCGCACGAAATTCGGTAGGGATGTGTATCTCAATAAGACGAACAAATGCCTCACTGCAATGTCATGGCCACGCCCAACAGGAAGTGAGATAATTGGCCTTTTGTGTGATTCTGGGGTATTTGACTTAGAATGGAATTTGAAACACTTCTCCTACACCGTACCTCAGATGGGCTTAAATTTTGGTGAACATAATCTTAAGATGTTGGAGATGTTAAATTGCGAAGGATTTTCAAATAGGTGGTAATATGACGATACGGCGGATCGATAAAGTTAGGTATGGAATTTGAAACACTTCTCCTACACCGTACCTCAGATAGGCTTAAATTTTGGTGAACATAATCTTAAGACGTTGGAGATGTTAAATTGCGAAGGATTTTCAAATAGGCGGTAATATGACAATACGGCGGATCGATAAATTTAGGTATTTATTGAATGGGAGTGATGAGTTATGAATGGGAGGTATTTGTTGCTAGGCAACGCCCTGATCAAAGGTCTTTGATCTTTGTACCTTTGATCTGATATAGCTGCAAGCAGCAATGTGGGGACAAGCATCGAAGGTTCATGTAGGCCTCAGCATGTAGGCCACATGCAGGGTCTGACAGGGTCTGACAGGGTCTGACAGGGTCTGTTCTGACAGGGTATCTACAATGTCATGGCCACGCCCAACAGGAAGTGAGATAATTGTGCCAGGCACACGAAATTTGGTATGGCTGTGCGTCTCAGTAAGACGAACAAACGGAGGTGCGAGGTCCCGACCAACGCCGCTTGCGGCTTTAATTAGGGACCGAGCCCGAAGGGGGACGAAGGTCCCTATTGTTGTTGCTTTGTTTCCCTATTATTATTATTATTAGGGACCGAGCCCCGAAGGGGGACGAAGGTCCCTATTGTTGTTGCTTTGTTTCCCTATTATTAGGGACCGAGCCCGAAGGGGGACGAAGGTCCCTATTGTTGTTGCTTTGTTTCTTCGGACGAAGGTCCCTATTGTTGTTGCTTTGTTTCCGTATTATTATTATTCTTGTTCATACACGCTGGGGCAATTTTGAGCATGTTCCCATGCTTCAAAACAAACGAAACTTTGCACGGGCATCACAAAGTGCTGCCAGTACGACCACACAAAGTCTCGTCCCTGGGGGACCTGGGGGTCCCTGGGAGACCCCCCACTGGGGGACCCCCAGTGGGGGGTCTCCTAGACCGTACCTCAGATGGGCATAAATTTTGATAAGCATAATCTTAAGACGTTGGAGATGTTAAATTGCGAAGGATTTTCAAATAGGCGGTAATATGACGATACGGCGGATCGATAAATTTAGGTATGGAATTTGAAACACTTCTCCTACACCGTACCTCAGATAGGCTTAAATTTTGGTGAACATAATCTTAAGACGTTGGAGATGTTAAATTGCGAAGGATTTTCAAATAGGCGGTAATATGACGACACGGCGGATCGATAAAATTAGGTATTTATTGAATGGGAGTGATGAGTTATGAATGGGAGGTATTTGTTGCTAGGCAACGCCCTGATCAAAGGTCTTTGATCTTTGTACCTTTGATCTGATATAGCTGCAAGCAGCAATGTGGGGACAAGCATCGAAGGTTCATGTAGGCCTCAGCATGTAGGCCACATGCAGGGTCTGACAGGGTCTAACAGAGTCTGACAGGGTCTGACAGGGTCTGACAGGGTCTGTTCTGACAGGGTATCTACAATGTCATGGCCACGCCCAACAGGAAGTGAGATAATTGTGCCAGGCACACGAAATTTGGTATGGCTGTGCGTCTCAGTAAGACGAACAAACGCAGGTGCGAGGTCCCGACCAACGCCGCTTGCGGCTTTAATTATTATTATTATTAGGGACCGAGCCCGAAGGGGGACGAAGGTCCCTATTGTTGTTGCTTTGTTTCCGTATTATTATTATTCTTGTTCATACACGCTGGGGCAATTTTGAGCATGTTCCCATGCTTCAAAACAAACGAAACTTTGCACGGGCATCACAAAGTGCTGCCAGTACGACCACACAAAGTCTCGTCCCTGGGGGACCTGGGGGTCCCTGGGAGACCCCCCACTGGGGGACCCCCAGTGGGGGGTCTCCTAGACCGTACCTCAGATGGGCATAAATTTTGGTAAGCATAATCTTAAGACGTTGGAGATGTTAAATTGCGAAGGATTTTCAAATAGGCGGTAATATGACGATACGGCGGATCGATAAAGTTAGGTATGGAATTTGAAACACTTCTCCTACACCGTACCTCAGATAGGCTTAAATTTTGGTGAACATAATCTTAAGACGTTGGAGATGTTAAATTGCGAAGGATTTTCAAATAGGCGGTAATATGACGACACGGCGGATCGATAAAGTTAGGTATTTATTGAATGGGAGTGATGAGTTATGAATGGGAGGTATTTGTTGCTAGGCAACGCCCTGATCAAAGGTCTTTGATCTTTGTACCTTTGATCTGATATAGCTGCAATGAAGAAGCTGCAAGCAGCAATGTGGGGACAAGCATCGAAGGTTCATGTAGGCCTCAGCATGGAGGCCACATGCAGGGTCTGACAGGGTCTGACAGGGTCTGACAGGGTCTGACAGGGTCTGACAGGGTCTGTTCTGACAGGGTATCTACAATGTCATGGCCACGCCCAACAGGAAGTGAGATAATTGTGCCAGGCACACGAAATTTGGTATGGCTGTGCGTCTCAGTAAGACGAACAAACGCAGGTGCGAGGTCCCGACCAACGCCGCTTGCGGCTTTAATTATTATTATTCTTGTTCTTGTTCACACTCGCTGGGGCAATTTTGAGCATGTTCCCATGCTTCAAAACGAACGAAACTTTGCACGGGCATCACAAAGTGCTGCCAGTACGACCACACAAAGTCCCGTCCCCCAGTGACCCCCAGGAGCTCGATAGCGCCCCCTAGCGCGTTGTCTTTCGGGGCTGGCATACCGTTTAAGATAGGCGCACGAAATTCGGTAGGGACGTGTATCTCAATAAGACGAACAAACGCCTCACTGCAATGTCATGGCCACGCCCAACAGGAAGTGAGATAATTGGGCTTTTTGTGTGATTTTTGGGTATTGGACATAGAATGGAATTTGAAACACTTCTCCTACACCGTACCTCAGATGGGCTTAAATTTTGGTGAACATAATCTTAAGACGTTGGAGATGTTAAATTGCGAAGGATTTTCAAATAGGCGGTAATATGACGATACGGCGGATCGATAAAGTTAGGTATGGAATTTGAAACACTTCTCCTACACCGTACCTCAGATAGGCTTAAATTTTGGTGAACATAATCTTAAGACGTTGGAGATGTTAAATTGCGAAGGATTTTCAAATAGGCGGTAATATGACGATACGGCGGATCGATAAAATTAGGTATTTATTGAATGGGAGTGATGAGTTATGAATGGGAGGTATTTGTTGCTAGGCAACGCCCTGATCAAAGGTCTTTGATCTTTGTACCTTTGATCTGATATAGCTGCAAGCAGCAATGTGGGGACAAGCATCGAAGGTTCATGTAGGCCTCAGCATGTAGGCCACATGCAGGGTCTGACAGGGTCTGACAGAGTCTGACAGGGTCTAACAGAGTCTGACAGGGTCTGACAGGGTCTGTTCTGACAGGGTATCTACAATGTCATGGCCACGCCCAACAGGAAGTGAGATAATTGTGCCAGGCACACGAAATTTCGTATGGCTGTGCGTCTCAGTAAGACGAACAAACGCAGGTGCGAGGTCCCGACCAACGCCGCTTGCGGCTTTAATTATTATTATTATTATTATTCTTGTTCTTGTTCACACTCGCTGGGGCAATTTTGAGCATGTTCCCATGCTTCAAAACGAACGAAACTTTGCACGGGCATCACAAAGTGCTGCCAGTAGGACCACACAAAGTCCCGTCCCCCAGTGACCCCCAGGAGCTCGATAGCGCCCCCTAGCGCGTTGTCTTTCGGGGCTGGCATACCGTTTAAGATAGGCGCACGAAATTCGGTAGGGACGTGTATCTCAATAAGACGAACAAACGCCTCACTGCAATGTCATGGCCACGCCCAACAGCAAGTGAGATAATTGGGCTTTTGTGTGATTTTTGGGTATTGGACATAGAATGGAATTTGAAACACTTCTCCTACACCGTACCTCAGATGGGCTTAAATTTTGGTGAACATAATCTTAAGACGTTGGAGATGTTAAATTGCAAAGGATTTTCAAATAGGCGGTAATATGACGATACGGCGGATCGATAAAGTTAGGTATGGAATTTGAAACACTTCTCCTACACCGTACCTCAGATAGGCTTAAATTTTGGTGAACATAATCTTAAGACGTTGGAGATGTAAAATTGCGAAGGATTTTCAAATAGGCGGTAATATGACGATACGGCGGATCAATAAATTTAGGTATTTATTGAATGGGAGTGATGAGTTATGAATGGGAGGTATTTGTTGCTAGGCAACGCCCTGATCAAAGGTCTTTGATCTTTGTACCTTTGATCTGATATAGCTGCAAGCAGCAATGTGGGGACAAGCGTCGAAGGTTCATGTAGGCCTCAGCATGGAGGCCACATGCAGAGTCTGACAGGGTCTGACAGGGTCTGTTCTGACAGGGTATCTACAATGTCATGGCCAAGCCCAACAGGAAGTGAGATAATTGTGCCAGGCACACGGAATTTGGTATGGCTGTGCGTCTCAGTAAGACGAACAAACGCAGGTGCGAGGTCCCGACCAACGCCGCTTGCGGCTTTAATTAGGGACCGAGCCCCGAAGGGGGACGAAGGTCCCTATTGTTGTTGCTTTGTTTCCCTATTATTAGGGACCGAGCCCGAAGGGGGCGAAGGTCCCTATTGTTGTTGCTTTGTTTCCCTATTATTATTATTATTCTTGTTCTTGTTCACACTCGCTGGGGCAATTTTGAGCATGTCGCCATGCTTCAAAACGAACGAAACTTTGCACGGGCATCACAAAGTGCTGCCAGTACGACCACACAAAGTCCCGTCCCCCAGTGACCCCCAGGAGCTCGATAGCGCCCCCTAGCGCGTTGTCTTTCGGGGCTGGCATACCGTTTAAGATAGGAGCATGAAATTCGGTAGGGAAGTGTATCTCAATAAGACGAACAAATGCCTCACTGCAATGTCATGGCCACGCCCAACAGGAAGTGAGATAATTGGCCTTTTGTGTGATTTTGGGGTATTTGACATAGAATGGAATTTGAAACACTTCTCCTACACCGTACCTCAGACGGGCTTAAATTTTAGGGAACATAATCTTAAGACGTTGGAGATGTTAAATTGCGAAGGATTTTCAAATAGGCGGTAATATGACGATACGGCGGATCGATAAAGTTAGGTATGGAATTTGAAACACTTCTCCTACACCGTACCTCAGATAGGCTTAAATTTTGGTGAACATAATCTTAAGACGTTGGAGATGTTAAATTGCGAAGGATTTTCAAATAGGCGGTAATATGACGATACGGCGGATCGATAAAGTTAGGTATTTATTGAATGGGAGTGATGAGTTATGAATGGGAGGTATTTGTTGCTAGGCAACGCCCTGATCAAAGGTCTTTGATCTTTGTACCTTTGATCTGATATAGCTGCAAGCAGCAATGTGGGGACAAGCATCGAAGGTTCATGTAGGCCTCAGCATGTAGGCCACATGCAGGGTCTGACAGGGTCTGACAGGGTCTGACAGGGTCTAACAGAGTCTGACAGGGTCTGACAGGGTCTGACAGGGTCTGACAGGGTCTGTTCTGACAGGGTATCTACAACGTCATGGCCACGCCCAACAGGAAGTGAGATAATTGTCCCAGGCACACGAAATTTGGTATGGCTGTGCGTCTCAGTAAGACGAACAAACGCAGGTGCGAGGTCCCGACCAACGCCGCTTGCGGCTTTAATTATTATTATTATTATTATTATTATTATTCTTGTTCTTGTTCACACTCGCTGGGGCAATTTTGAGCATGTTCCCATGCTTCAAAACGAACGAAACTTTGCACGGGCATCACAAAGTGCTGCCAGTACGACCACACAAAGTCCCGTCCCCCAGTGACCCCCAGGAGCTCGATAGCGCCCCCTAGCGCGTTGTCTTTCGGGGCTGGCATACCGTTTAAGATAGGCGCACGAAATTCGGTAGGGACGTGTATCTCAATAAGACGAACAAACGCCTCACTGCAATGTCATGGCCACGCCCAACAGGAAGTGAGATAATTGGGCTTTTGTGTGATTTTGGGGTATTTGACATAGAATGGAATTTGAAACACTTCTCCTACACCGTACCTCAGATGGGCTTAAATTTTGGTGAACATAATCTTAAGACGTTGGAGATGTTAAATTGCGAAGGATTTTCAAATAGGCGGTAATATGACGATACGGCGGATCGATAAAGTTAGGTATGGAATTTGAAACACTTCTCCTACACCGTACCTCAGATAGGCTTAATTTTCGGTGAACATAATCTTAAGACGTTGGAGATGTTAAATTACAAAGGATTTTCAAATAGGCGGTAATATGACGATACGGCGGATCGATAAAGTTAGGTATTTATTGAATGTGAGTTATGAGTTATGAATGGGAGGTATTTGTTGCTAGGCAACGCCCTGATCAAAGGTCTTTGATCTTTGTACCTTTGATCTGATATAGCTGCAAGCAGCAATGTGGGGACAAGCATCGAAGGTTCATGTAGGCCTCAGCATGTAGGCCACATGCAGGGTCTGACAGGGTCTAACAGAGTCTGACAGGGTCTGACAGGGTCTGACAGGGTCTGTTCTGACAGGGTATCTATGTCATGGCCACGCCCAACAGGAAGTGAGATAATTGTGCCAGGCACACGAAATTTGGTATGGCTGTGCGTCTCAGTAAGACGAACAAATGCAGGTGCGAGGTCCCGACCAACGCCGCTTGCGGCTTTAATTATTATTATTCTTGTTCTTGTTCACACTCGCTGGGGCAATTTTGAGCATGTTCCCATGCTTCAAAACGAACGAAACTTTGCACGGGCATCACAAAGTGCTGCCAGTATGACCACACAAAGTCCCGTCCCCCAGTGACCCCCAGGAGCTCGATAGCGCCCCCTAGCGCGTTGTCTTTCGGGGCTGGCATACCGTTTAAGATAGGCGCACGAAATTCGGTAGGGACGTGTATCTCAATAAGACGAACAAACGCCTCACTGCAATGTCATGGCCACGCCCAACAGGAAGTGAGATAATTGGGCTTTTGTGTGATTTTGGGGTATTTGACATAGAATGGAATTTGAAACACTTCTCCTACACCGTACCTCAGATGGGCTTAAATTTTGGTGAACATAATCTTAAGACGTTGGAGATGTTAAATTGCGAAGGATTTTCAAATAGGCGGTAATATGACGATACGGCGGATCGATAAATTTAGGTATGGAATTTGAAACACTTCTCCTACACCGTACCTCAGATAGGCTTAATTTTCGGTGAACATAATCTTAAGACGTTGGAGATGTTAAATTACAAAGGATTTTCAAATAGGCGGTAATATGACGATACGGCAGATCGATAAAGTTAGGTATTTATTGAATGTGAGTTATGAGTTATGAATGGGAGGTATTTGTTGCTAGGCAACGCCCTGATCAAAGGTCTTTGATCTTTGTACCTTTGATCTGATATAGCTGCAAGCAGCAATGTGGGGACAAGCATCGAAGGTTCATGTAGGCCTCAGCATGTAGGCCACATGCAGGGTCTGACAGGGTCTAACAGAGTCTGACAGGGTCTGACAGGGTCTGTTCTGACAGGGTATCTATGTCATGGCCACGCCCAACAGGAAGTGAGATAATTGTGCCAGGCACACGAAATTTGGTATGGCTGTGCGTCTCAGTAAGACGAACAAACGCAGGTGCGAGGTCCCGACCAACGCCGCTTGCGGCTTTAATATTATTATTATTATTATTATTAGGGACCGAGCCCGAAGGGGGACGAAGGTCCCTATTGTTGTTGCTTTGTTTCCGTATTATTATTATTCTTGTTCATACACGCTGGGGCAATTTTGAGCATGTTCCCATGCTTCAAAACAAACGAAACTTTGCACGGGCATCACAAAGTGCTGCCAGTACGACCACACAAAGTCTCGTCCCCCAGTGACCCCCACTGGGGGTCACTGGGGGACCCCCAGTGGGGGGTCTCCTAGACCGTACCTCAGATGGGCATAAATTTTGGTAAGCATAATCTTAAGACGTTGGAGATGTTAAATTGCGAAGGATTTTCAAATAGGCGGTAATATGACGATACGGCGGATCGATAAAGTTAGGTATGGATTTTGAAACACTTCTCCTACACCGTACCTCAGATAGGCTTAAATTTTGGTGAACATAATCTTAAGAGGTTGGAGATGTTAAATTGCGAAGGATTTTCAAATAGGCGGTAATATGACGATACGGCGGATCGATAAAGTTAGGTATTTATTGAATGGGAGTTATGAGTTATGAATGGGAGGTATTTGTTGCTAGGCAACGCCCTGATCAAAGATCTTTGATCTTTGTGCCTTTGATCTGTCTTTGGCCACGCCCAACAGGAAGTGAGATAATTGTGCCAGGCACACGAAATTTGGTATGGGTGTGCGTCTCAGAAAGATGAACAAACGCAGGTGCGAGGTCCCGACCAACGCCGCTTGCGGCTTTAATTATTATTATTATTATTATTCTTGTTCTTGTTCACACTCGCTGGGGCAATTTTGAGCATGTTCCCATGCTTCAAAACGAACGAAACTTTGCACGGGCATCACAAAGTGCTGCCAGTACGACCACACAAAGTCCCGTCCCCCAGTGACCCCCAGGAGCTCGATAGCGCCCCCTAGCGCGTTGTCTTTCGGGGCTGGCATACCGTTTAAGATAGGCGCACGAAATTCGGTAGGGACGTGTATCTCAATAAGACGAACAAACGCCTCACTGCAATGTCATGGCCACGCCCAACAGGAAGTGAGATAATTGGGCTTTTGTGTGATTTTTGGGTATTGGACATAGAATGGAATTTGAAACACTTCTCCTACACCGTACCTCAGATGGGCTTAAATTTTGGTGAACATAATCTTAAGACGTTGGAGATGTTAAATTGCGAAGGATTTTCAAATAGGCGGTAATATGACGATACGGCGGATCGATAAAATTAGGTATGGAATTTGAAACACTTCTCCTACACCGTACCTCAGATAGGCTTAAATTTTGGTGAACATAATCTTAAGACGTTGGAGATGTTAAATTGCGAAGGATTTTCAAATAGGCGGTAATATGACGATACGGCGGATCGATAAAATTAGGTATTTATTGAATGGGAGTGATGAGTTATGAATGGGAGGTATTTGTTGCTAGGCAACGCCCTGATCAAAGGTCTTTGATCTTTGTACCTTTGATCTGATATAGCTGCAAGCAGCAATGTGGGGACAAGCATCGAAGGTTCATGTAGGCCTCAGCATGTAGGCCACATGCAGGGTCTGACAGGGTCTGACAGAGTCTGACAGGGTCTAACAGAGTCTGACAGGGTCTGACAGGGTCTGACAGGGTCTGTTCTGACAGGGTATCTACAATGTCATGGCCACGCCCAACAGGAAGTGAGATAATTGTGCCAGGCACACGAAATTTGGTATGGCTGTGCGTCTCAGTAAGACGAACAAACGCAGGTGCGAGGTCCCGACCAACGCCGCTTGCGGCTTTAATATTTATTGTAGTTGCAAAACGGTCAGATTTGCCCCGAACACAACAGGAGGGTTAAGAAGTGGACTAAGTGAATGTGACACCACCCATAGCATTCGGCTCCAGTCAAATGAAGCTCATCCAGGCTCACACTTATAGGGGCAGATTTGGATGCCAATTTCATATTTGGAATCCAGACTTTGAATACCAACTAAAGAGCCAATCTGGCACAAGGCTGTCGAAGATAACTCCCCTTACACCGCTGGTTTAGCAGGGAGCGGGCACTTAGCAACGCTGTCAATTAATGTGCAAGAGGATAGCTAAGGAGCTAGCTACGGACATCCATACCGGTTTGTCAAAGCCTGATCAGATTTCAAGTCCGGGCCTGGTTAGTACTTGGATGAGAGACCCCTGGGAAAATCAGGTGCAACAGTGGAATGCCAGTGGCAAGGCACCCTGGAGCCAGACCTGGGGAGGGTGCTCGACAGGGAGTGCCTAGTGGTGGTGGCTGGGCCTTCTCCCATGGGGCCCGGCCATGCACAGTCCAAAGGAGCAACGTGGGGCCATCCTCCCATGGATCCACCACCTGCAGGAGGATCCACAGGGGGCCGGTGCAGGGAGATTTGGGCAGCAGTCGAAGGCAGGGGCCTCAACAAACGGATCTCAGGACATGAAGACTAGCTCTGGAGACATGGAATGTTACCTCACTTGGGGGGAAGGAGCCCGAGCTCGTGCAGGAGGTTGAGCACTATCAACTTGATATAGTCGGCCTCACCTCCACGCACAGCTTAGAACCCAACTCCTTGAGGGGGGCTGGACTCTCCATTTCTCTGGCTTTGCCCGCGGGGAGTGGCAGTGGGCTGCTGTGGACCTGCTCACTAACCCACAGCTCAGCCACTGTGTGTTGGAGTTCACCTCAGTGAACGAGAGGGTCATGTCTCTGCACCTTCGAGAGGAGCAGCTGAGGTTCTGTTCGGGTCGCCCAGGCCTTTCTGTGTGGAGTTTGCATGTTCTCCCCGTGTCTGGGTGGGTTTCCTCCGGGCACTGTGGTTTCCCCCATCAACCCAAAACATGCTCCAGGTAAATCCTCCAGCTGAGGTCCTGACCAAGCCTAAGGAGGTGTTCCGGGCATGTCCCACCAGGAGGAGGCCCTGGGGAAGACGCATGACACGCTGGAGGGACTATGTCTCTTGGCTGGCCTGGGAACATCCTGGGGTCTTCCCCAGAGAAGTTGAAAGAAGTGTCTGGGGTGAAGAAAGTCTGAGAGTCCCTGCTCAGACTGCTGCTCCTACAACCCAGCCCCATATAAGCAGAAAAAAATGGATAGATGGATGCTTAGCTCTCTCAAACAGATATAGAAGTAAACTGTTTGATACACATCATTTGAAAAGTACAAATTATGCTCAGACATCAAGTCCACAAAATTTATGAAGACATCGTTACATGGGAAATCTCTGAAGGTGCATTCTTCAAGGCAGAGTGAGACTTTGTCCATGTCAAGTCTCAAGGAATGCAGGTTCACTTGAAAAACCCAGAAACAGACACAATGCTTAACTCAGCTTTAAGACTTTTATTGAATTTTTCCAGCTTCTTTAGCAGTAGTAGTAGTTGCAGTAGTAGTGCAGTGGTAAAGGTAGGGGTATTAGTGGTAGTAGTGGTAGAGGTAGGTTTAGTGGTAGCAGTAGCTGTCACCTTTAAACCTTTAAAGTAAACAAATATAATGAAATCATCTTATATCTTATATAGTATATTTATTTGTGTATTTATTTATACATAGTACTTTAATCTATTTGCATTTTAATTAATATATTTTAATTATAATATTTATTCATATGCATTTTAAATATTAACTTAATTTGGCAAATTTTAAATTGAATTAATAATTAATTAATTATAAATACATTTATTAATATTTTACCCTTCTATGTAACTTATTTTTCAACCATTTTAAATGGATATGATCCAAATTTAATATTTTATATAATAAAATTAGTTTTAATAATAAAATTTATTTAATAATAAATTAGTGCTCCTTTAACTTGGTTACATGCTACATTTTACACCAAATTGGAATATATTTACCCAATCAATTACCAAATAGAGTAAAATATTAAATTTGTCCTTTAACATTTTCACAACTTAAATTCAGAAAATAGTCATTTAATTCATCAGCTCACTGTCAACCAAAATTTGGACATTTCCCAAATTAAATCAGCCAATTTTATTTACAATTTAACTAAGGTTTCTCATTATGCTTTTAATCATACTTAAACAAAATGTTCATTTGAATGAATTAACCATACTGAAAAACTACATTTTACAGGTAAATTTACTCACTGGTCGTGTCTCTGTGCATTCCTGGGTTGGGTTTTTGTGCACCTGGATCTAATTAAATGGAAGCAGCGACACTACCGGTTTACCTGGATTTTTGGCGCCATCTACTGGCCAGACTAGCAATAAGATACTAAGAGGGAAAGAGAAGAGAAGACGATGAGCAGAGGGGCTGGGCTGTTTTCACTTGACAGTCCATGGCTACAGGATGCAAATAGTTTTTACCACCATACAGGTGTGGAACCGCATACAAAATGGAAGGACGTCCATGAGGTAAATCTTGAAGTTTTTGACTCGACGCATGCAGTGGTTGTTCCAAGTGCAAGTCCAAGTCAATACAATCTCATTAAGTTCATCCTACGTTGTAGAAAAGACCCCCTTGTGGCTGCTAGGAGCCATAGACTTTGACACTAACTCTTTCTCCTCACTTGCCATGCACCTCACTTCACCTGGACTCTCGTCCAATCAGAAGACGTCTTGGACTCTTCGTCCTGCAGCACGTTTTCAGTCTGTCGGAGAGATCGTTATAATCAGCAGTGTTTAGTAGTGCAGACTATTAATACCTGTCTTTGTGTATCTGCTGTCCTCTGATTGTGTGCTTTGTGTGCGTCTTATGCAAGTAAGTGTTTAATGTGTGTAATTAAGAGTGAGTTGTTACATTATATTTATCTGTTCTTTGTTGTGATAAAAGGAGAAGTTCAATTTGTCAACTGGACAAAGTTTGTTTGGTTGAAAACGTTTCGCCGCTCATCCGAGAGGCTTCGTCAGCTCTGGTCATTGTACTGGTTAGACACTGCTTATATCTAGCTGCCGGGAGGCGCGTCCTACACTAAAAAGCTCTGAAAATGATCCCCCCCTAATCTGTCTCTTTGTTTTTCAAATTACTTTGGCGACTAGTTACGACCCCCTATTCAACGTCTAACGACCCTCTCCACCCCTCTGCCCTGGCTCGTCTGCCCTAATGTTTCTTTGTCTGTTTTGATTTGGTCTAAGAATCAAATTATAAATGGGAGACAAGTTATGTCTAACTCCCCCATTTCTGTTTAACGACGGATTCTCTTTTTGACAAAAATAGCCTCTTTAACACCCCTCTCAAACCAGTTCTTTTCCCTGGCTAAGATCTGAACCTCACTGTCCTCAAAAGAATGGCCCGTGGCTTCTAGGTGAAGATGTACGGCAGATGACGGTCCACTCTGGCCCGCCCGCCTGTGTTGGTACATCCTCTTGTGAAGTGGCTGTTTGGTTTCCCCAATGTAGCGCTCACTGCAGTCTTCACTACACTGAATGGAGTAGACCACATTGCTTTGTTTGTGGCTCGGTGTTCTGTCCTTTGGGTGGACGAGTTTTTGTCTTAAAGTGTTTGTGGGTTTGAAATAAACTGGAATTTCATATTGTCTGAAAATCCTCTGTAGTTTTTCCGAAACGCCGGCCAGGTAAGGAATCGCTACCCCTTTCCTCCTGGGTTCGGATTCTCTGTTGTCTTGTTTCTTGCCCTTGTCTCTCTTGGTTTTGTTGACAGCCCATTTAGGATATCCACAAACCGAGAGGGCTTCCTGCACATGTTGTTCTTCTTTCTCCTTACCCTCTGTGCTTGTGGGAACCACTTGGGCCCTGTGTTGTAATGTCCGAATAACACCTAGTTTGTGCTGCAGTGGGTGGTGTGAATCAAAAAGCAGGTATTGGTCTGTGTGTGTGGGTTTCCTGAAGACTTCTACTTGGAGTCGACGGTCTCCTCCTATCGTTACTGCACAATCTAAGAACGCCAATGTGTTATCATTGGCATCTTCACGGGTGAATTTGGTGTTCGGATCTACAGAATTGATATGTGCAGTAAAAGGTTCCAAATCTTGAATTTTGATTTTTGTAAAATTATCATCAACATAACGAAACCAGTGTGTGGGTGGAGTGCCTGGATATGAAGCTAAGGCACTTTGTTCAAATTGTTCCATGTATAAATTAGCCATGATTCAAGCCATTCACAAACAAGGAGTACCACTCAGACCCATTGTGTGTAGTGTTGACTCTATCACATATAATTTGGCCAAACACCTTAAAACCATCTTGGCTCCATTGGTGGGTAACACGGAGCACCACATTGAGAACACAGCCGAATTTGCTAACAAAGTGAAGTTTCTCCAGTTTGGTCAGGATGAGACAATGGTTTCCTTTGATGTAACCTCTCTGTTCAGTTGTATCCCCACAGCTGTAGCGGTCCAAGCAGAGAGAAGGAGTTTACTACAGTATTCCAAGGTAGAAGAGAGAACCAAACTTTCTCCTGACCAAATCTGCCAACTGCTGGAAATTTGCCTAAACACCACCTATTTCCAGTTCAGAGGGAACTTTTACAGGCAGATCCATGGCTGTGCGATGGGCTCACCGGTCTCCCCTATCATGGCTAATTTATACATGGAACAATTTGAACAAAGTACCTTAGCTTCATATCCAGGCACTCCACACACACACTGGTTTCGTTGATGATAATTTTACAAAAATCAAAATTCAAGATTTGGAACCTTTCACTGCACATATCAATTCTGTAGATCCGAACATCAAATTCACCCGTGAAGATGCCAATGATAACACATTGGCATTCTTAGATTGTGCAGTAACGATAGGAGGAGACCGGGGACTCCAAGTAGAAGTCTTCAGGAAACCCACACACACAGACCAATACCTGCTTTTTGATTCACACCACCCACTGCAGCACAAACTAGGTGTTATTCGGACATTACAACACAGGGCCCAAGTGGTTCCCACAAGCACAGAGGGTAAGGAGAAAGAAGAACAACATGTGCAGGAAGCCCTCTCAGTTTGTGGATATCCTAAATGGGCTGTTAACAAAACCAATAGAAACAAGGGCAAGAAACAAGTCAACAGAGAATCCGAACCCAGGAGGAAAGGGGTAGCGATTCCGTACCTGGATTCCGTTTCGGAAAAACTACAGAGGGTTTTCAGACAATATGAAATTCCAGTTTATTTCAAACCCACAAACACTTTAAGACAAAAACTCGTCCACCCAAAGGACAGAACACCGAGCCACAAACAAAGCAATGTGGTCTACTCCATTCAGTGTAGTGAAGACTGCAGTGAGCGCTACATTGGGGAAACCAAACAGCCACTTCACAAGAGGATGTACCAACACAGGCGGGCGGGCCAGAGTGGACCGTCATCTGCCGTACATCTTCACCTAGAAGCCACGGGCCATTCATTGAGGACAGTGAGGTTCAGATCTTAGCCAGGGAAAATAATTGGTTTGAGAGGGGAGTTAAAGAGGCTATTTTTGTCAAAAAAGAGAATCCGTCGTTAAACAGAAATGGGGGAGTTAGACATAACTTGTCTTCCATTTATAATTCGATTCTTAGACCAAATCAAAACAGACAAAGAAACATTAGGGCAGACAAGCCAGGGCAGAGGGGTGGAGAGGGTCGGTAGACGTTGAATAGGGGGTCGTAACTAGTCGCCAGAGTAATTTGAAAAACAAAGAGACAGATTAGGGGGGGATCGTTTTCAGAGCTTTTTCAGTGTAGGACGCGCCTCCCGGCAGCTAGATATAAGCAGTGTCTAACCAGTACAATAACCAGAGCTGACGAAGCCTCTCGGATGAGCGGCGAAACGTTTTCAACCAAACAAACTTTGTCCACTTGACAAATTGAACTTCTCCTTTTATCATGGATTCAACCTGGACGACTGAGGGACTTTTCATGTTCTTTGTTGTGCTAATGATTAGCTTGGGCCTACTTTACCTCAAGCCTGTGCCACATTATAGCCTATTTATGTTATGTCTTTACCTCACCTTACCTTTACCTGTCATTTAAGCAGCAGTGTCATTGGGTGAGGGAGGGCAGGGAGAGAGTTCAGCATCCTGACAGCTTGATGGATGAAGCTGTCTTTCAGTCTGCTGGTCTTGGCCCTGAGCCTCCTCAGTCTCCTTCCTGATAGAGCTCTTTTATTTTCTGGTGAGAGCTGACACGGCCAAGTCTGGACCTTTTTAGTAATTTGTGTCAGTTTTGCCATGTTTGATAGGGTTTTTCAGTTGTTGTATATTATTTGTATAATTTCTTATGATCATATTGTGTACATTTTCACTTATTCATTATTGTTGATATTTTCTTGTTGTTTCTCATTTATTCACCCTCACAGTCAGACAGCATCAAATAAATATTCTCCAATCAAGTAAAGCATCCCAGTGACATGGTACTTCTTGATGCTTTCATATGGCGCCTTAGTGGTTCCATAATATTGTATGTGAAGCCTTCTTCTCCAAATCAAGCCTTGGTGCATGATAGAGCCTCGAGGAGGCAGCCCTGTGAAGAATGTGGCTTTTAACGAGCCATTCTGGGCGTGTCGTTTAATGCAAATGAGGAGGACGGAGACGGGCCAGTGTAGGCGGGTGGGGGTGTGGCCAAATACGGTCACTGTTAAGCACATGTTAATGTTTACATGTCTGTTGCGACGAAAAGTGGACAAGCAGTCGTAAAAGCTTTTCAGTACGACCCTGAGTCTGATCCCGAAGGCGAAGGAGTTACAACTCAGCAGCTTCAGCGGGACGTCTCTGAATGGTTAGTCTGAAATGTTATGTCTGGAAACAATACTTTCGTTAGCTTGTTTATGTATACTGTTACAGTTAGCATGTAGCCAGCATATAGGGTTGCCACCTCCCTGAAAAATAAATAAGGGACACCTCATTGGCCGGCCTGATTGCCTTCACCCTTCCTTGTGTACTGAATATTTTTAACCATTTTTTGTATGTGTGAAAGGATTTTTTATCTATTTGACTCAAACCTGAATTAGATGCATATTTGAGTGATATGAATACATGGAAAATAAATAATTATTAGCAATTTATTTTTAATACAAAATAAAACATTAACAGAATAAAATATCTGTCCTGCTTAACATAAAACTGTATAAATTAATATAAAACAATACAAGGCAGAACACAGTGCACTGCCTGGACAGTACAAATGATGCATGTTCTATCTAACTATCTCTCTATTTGAACTTGTAAGACGGGGGTGCCCACACTTTTTCAGTTTGTGCGCTACGTATAAAATGACCAAGTCAAAATGATCTACCTACTACAAAAATGCAAATCATTTATTCATTTATAAATATATTGACAATTCTTCACATGTACAATGCCTGTTGATGTACCTTGCATAACTTCATGTACATTCTGCAAATTTTTTTGTCATTACCTTTCTCTGATGACTTGCACTGGATGAAATCAGCTCGGGATGCAGTCGCTGCTGACAGCCTCAAGCTCACTTCTAAATGATCATCAGTCATGGTGGAACGGTACTTGGGCTTAATGATCTTCATGTGGGAAAAGGCTGATGCACATAAATAAGTTTTCATAAATCTATCTCCATTTTATCTGATAAATGTTCATTTTAATCTTAAAATAAGCCAAGCAAACTGTACTGTACCTGGAGTCATATTATCTTACTGGTTTTGCAGTGGTATTTACCTCAGCACATTTACCAAACGCATGTGACAAACAGATAATACATGTAATGTAAGCTTGCAATCGTTCAGTGTGTAGGTGATTCCATGTTCCACCACACCCACTTCTGAAAAGAGGGGCGTGGCCCTTTGGGCAGGTCCGCTTCCTTGATGTCTCGGTGGTGCACCATGACAGCATCTGCTTTGGGGTACATAGACTTGTCATCTGTCAGTTTGCACCTGGTGATGTTGTACACATCACAGTTCAGGTCAAACCTTTGGCCAAATGGGTACATGAATATGAGGATGAGCAGATCTTCGGTCTTTCTTTCTGCCTTCTCATTTGAGCAGTTTGTGGAGGACTTTTGAGAAAGCATTGAAATGCTTAATGTAGACAGGTTTTCTGAGTTGTAACCCATAAACACTAGTGTGAGAGCCAGAGTGACTGCGAGGATAAGAAAAAGGATCCGGAAGCGGGTGAAGACATTACCTAAGAAAAGACAAAAAGATTGTAGTTCAATAGACCTAGCTAATAAACCAAAACTGTAAACAAATACCCCTCCTTGAGCCGCCACCTTAACGTGGTGGAGGGGTTTGAGTGCCCGAATGATCCCGGGAGCTATGTTGTCGGGGGCTTTATGCCCCTGGTAGGGTCACCCAAGGCAAACAGGTCCTGGGGGACGGGTCAGACCAAGAGCGGTTCAGAAGCCCTTATGATGAGTATTCAATCGAGGTCAGTTACGTCGCCCGGATCGGCGTCACCGGGGCCCCACCCTGGAGCCAGGCCTGGGGTGGGAGCTCGCGAACGAGCGCCTGGTGGCCGGGCCTTTCCCCATGGGGCCCGGCCGGGCTCAGCCCGAAGGAGCGACGTGGGGCCGTCCTCCCGTGGACCCACCACCCGCAGGAGGATCCATAAGGGCCGGGTGCAGAGAGATCTGGGCGGCAGCCGAAGGCAGGGGCCTCGGCGACCAGATCTCCGGACATGGAGACTAGCTCTGGGGACATGGAATGTCACCTCGCTGGGGGGAAGGAGCCTGAGCTCGTGCGGGAGGTTGAGCGCTATCGACTAGATATAGTCGGCCTCACCTCCACGCACAGCCTGGGCTCTGGAACCCAACTCCTTGAAGGGGGCTGGACTCTCCATTTCTCTGGCGTTGCCCGCGGGGAACGGCGGCGGGCCGGTGTGGGCCTACTCATTGCCCCACGGCTCAGCCGCTGTGTGTTGGAGTTCACCCCGGTGAACGAGAGGGTCGCGTCCCTGCGCCTTCGGGTCAGGGACAGGTCTCTTACTGTTGTGTCAGCCTACGGGCCGAACAGCAGTGCGGAGTACCCGGCCTTCTTGGAGTGCCTGGGAGGGGTACTGGACAGTGCACCGACCGGGGACTCCGTTGTTCTCCTGGGGGACTTCAACGCCCACGTGGGCAACGACAGTGACACCTGGAGAGGGGTGATTGGGAGGAACGGCCTCCCTGATCTGAACCCGAGTGGTGTTCTGTTATTGGACTTCTGTGCTAGCCACAGTTTGTCCATAACGAACACCATGTTCGAGCACAAGGGTGTCCATCAGTGCACGTGGCACCAGGACACCCTAGGACGGAGGTCGATGATCGACTTTGTTGTCGTGTCATCTGACCTCCGGCCGCGTGTCTTGGACACTCGGGTGAAGAGAGGGGCAGAGCTGTCAACCGATCACCACCTGGTGGTGAGTTGGGTCCGCTGGCAGGGGAGGAAGCCGGAAAGACCTGGCAGGCCCAAGCGCGTAGTGAAGGTCTGTTGGGAACGTCCTGGCAGAGCCCTCTGTCAGGGGCACCTTCAACTCGCACCTCCGGGAGAGCTTCTCCCAGATTCCGGGGAGGCTGGGGACATAGAGTCCGAATGGGCTCTGTTCTCGGCCTCTATTGTCGATGCGGCCGCCCGTAGCTGTGGTCGTAAGGCCTGTGGTGCCTGTCGCGGCGGCAATCCCCGAACCCGGTGGTGGACACCGGAAGTAAGGGATGCCGTCAGGCTGAAGAAGGAGGCCTATCGGGCCTTGTTGGCTCGTGGGACTCCGGAGGCAGCCGACGGGTACCGGCGGGCTAAGCGTGCTGCAGCCCGGGCGGTGGCAGAGGCAAAAACTCGGAGTTGGGAGGAGTTCGGAGAGGCCATGGAGGAGGACTATCGGACGGCCTCAAAGAAATTCTGGCAAACCGTCCGGCGCCTCAGGAGGGGGAAGCAGTGCTCCACAAACACTGTTTACAGTGCGGGTGGGGAGCTGTTGACCTCGACTGGGGATGTTGTCGGACGGTGGAAGGAATACTTTGAGGATCTCCTCAATCCCGCCGTCATGTCTTCCGAGGAGGAAGCAGAGGCTGGGGACTCGGGGTCGGACTCACTCATCACCCTGGCTGAAGTCACTGAGGTGGTTGGAAAGCTCCTCGGTGGCAAGGCCCCGGGGGTGGATGAGATCCGTCCTGAGTATCTCAAGTCGCTGGATGTTGTAGGGCTGTCTTGGCTGACACGTCTCTGCAACATCGCGTGGCGGTCGGGGACAGTACCTCTGGAATGGCAGACCGGGGTGGTGGTCCCTCTGTTTAAGAAGGGGGACCGGAGGGTGTGTTCCAACTATCGGGGAATCACACTCCTCAGCCTTCCCGGTAAGGTCTATTCCAGGGTGCTGGAGAGGAGAATTCGACCGATAGTCGAACCTCGGATTCAGGAGGAGCAGTGTGGTTTTCGTCCCGGCCGGGGAACACTGGACCAGCTCTATACTCTCCATCGGGTGCTCGAGGGTGCATGGGAGTTTGCCCAACCAGTCCACATGTGCTTTGTGGATCTGGAGAAGGCATTCGACCGTGTCCCTCGTGGGGTCCTGTGGAGGGTGCTCTGGGAGTACGGGGGTTCGGGGCCCTTTGTTAAGGGCTGTTCGATCCCTGTATGACCGGAGCAGGAGCTGTGTTCGCATTGCCGGTAGTAAGTCGGACCTGTTTCCGGTGCATGTTGGACTCCGCCAGGGCTGCCCTTTGTCACCGGTTCTGTTCATTATATTTATGGACAGAATTTCTAGGCGCAGTCAGGGGCCGGAGGGGATCCGGTTTGGGAACCACAGGATCTCATCTCTGCTGTTTGCGGATGATGTTGTCCTGATGGCTTCATCAAACCGGGACCTCCAATGTGCACTGGGGCGGTTCGCAGCCGAGTGTGAAGCGGCTGGGATGAAGATCAGCTCCTCCAAATCCGAGGCCATGGTTCTCGACCGGAAAAAGGTGGTTTGCCCTCTCTGGGTGGGTGGAGAGTCCTTGCCTCAAGTGGAGGAGTTCAAGTATCTCGGGGTCTTGTTCACGAGTGAGGGGAGGATGGAGCGTGAGATTGACAGGCGGATTGGTGCAGCGTCGGCAGTGATGCGGTCGTTGTACCGGACCGTTGTGGTGAAGAGGGAGCTGAGCCAAAAGGCGAAGCTCTCAATTTACCGGTCAATCTACGTTCCTACCCTCACCTATGGCCATGAGCTTTGGGTAATGACCGAAAGGACGAGATCGCGGATACAAGCGGCCGAAATGAGTTTCCTCCGCAGAGTGGCTGGGCGCACCCTTAGAGATAGGGTGAGGAGCTTGGTCACACGGGAGGAGCTCGGAGTAGAGCCGCTGCTTCTCCACGTGGAGAGGAGCCAGCTGAGGTGGCTCGGGCATCTGTTCCGGATGCCTCCTGGACGCCTCCCTCGGGAGGTGTTCCGGGCATGTCCCACCGGGAGGAGGCCCCGGGGAAGACCCAGGACACGCTGGAGGGACTATGTGTCCCGGCTGGCCTGGGAACGCCTTGGGGTCCCCCCGGAGGAGCTGGAGGAAGTGTCCGGGGTGAAGGAAGTCTGGAGGTCCCTGCTTAGACTGTTGCCCCCGCGACCCGGCCCCGGATAAGCGGAAGAAAATGGATGGATGGATGGATGTAAACAAATAGGCCTAAGTGTGCTAGTCTCAGTGCAGCTGGCTACTTCCTCCAGGCAGATTTAAGGCAGTGTCCCACCAGTAACCTGACCAGAATGCCACTTGGATTACATTTCTTTTGCTGTAAAAAAAAAAGGGAAGCTCAGCTCTATAGCCTGTTTCCACTGGCACAATTCACTTGAAGCCACCTTGGAGCAGGCCTGTTTGGTGCAGTTCCCTCCAGCCCACTTGTGTTTCTGCCATAGACTCTATTAAGAAGTGGACTAAGTGAATGTGACATCACCCATAGCATTCGGCTCCAGTCAAATGAAGCTCATCCAGGCTCACAATTATAGGGGCAGATTTGGATGCCACTTTCATATTTGGAATCCAGACTGTGAATAGCAACCAAAAAGCCAATTCGGCACAAGGATGTTGAAGATAACTCCCCTTCCGCTTACACAGTTGGTTTAGCAAGGAGCAGGCACTTAGCAACGCTGTCAATTAGTGTGCAAGAAGATAGCTAAGGAGCTAGCTACGGACATCCATACCGGTTTGTCAATGCTTCAGATTTCAGAAGCTAAGCAAGTCCGGGCCTGGTTAGTACTTGGATGAGAGACCCCTGGGAAAATCAGGTGCAACAGTGGGGTGCTAGTGGCAAGGCACCCTGGAGCCAGACCTGGGGAGGGTGCTCGACAGGGAGTGCCTAGTGGTGGTGGCTGGGCCTTCCCCCATGAGGCCTGGCCATGCACAGCCCAAAGGAGCAACATGGGGCCATCCTACCAAGGACCCACCACCTGCAGGAGGATCCATAGGGGGCCAGTGCAGGGAGATTTGGGCAGCAGTCAAAGTCAGGGGCCTCAACGAATGGATCTCTGGACATGGAGACTAGCTTTGGGGACATGGAATGTTACCTCACTTGGGGGAAGGAGCCCGAGCTCGTGCAGGAGGTTGACCGCTATTGACTAGATATAGTCAGCCTCACCTCCACGCACAGCTTAGAACTCATCTCCTTGAGGGGGGCTGGACTCTCCATTTCTCTGGCTTTGCCCGCGGGGAGTGGCAGTGGGCTGCTGTGGGCCTGCTCATTGCCCCATAGCTCAGCCACCGTGTGTTGGAGTTCACCTCGGTGAACGAGAGGGTCGCGTCCCTGCGCGGACAGGTCTCTCACTGTTGTGTCGGCCTACAGGCCGAACAGCAGTACCCAGCCTTCTTGGAGTCCCTGGGAGGGGTACTAGACAATGCACCGACCGGGGCCTACGTTGTTCACCCGGGGTACTTCAACACCCACGTGGGCAATGACAGTGACACCTGGACAGGGGTGATTGGGAGGAACGGCCTCCCTGATCTGAATCCGAGTGGTGTTCTGTTTTTGGACTTCTGTGCTAGCCACAATTTGTCAATAACGAACACCATGTTCGAGCACAAAGGTGTCCACCAGTGCACGTAGCATCAGAACATCCTAGGCCGGAGGTCCATGATCGACTTTGTTGTCGTGTTATCTGACCTCCGGCCACATGTCTTGGATACTCGTGTAAAGAGAAGGGCAGAGCTTTCAACCGATCACCACCTGATTGTGAGGCAAAGCTCTCAATTTACCCTCAATCTACCCTCACCTATGGTCCTACCCTCACCTATGGTCATGAGCTCCGGGTAATGACCAAAAGGACGAGATCGTGGATGCAAGTGGCTGAAATGAGTTTCCTCCGCAGAGTGGTTGGGTGCTCTTTTAGAGATAGGGTAAGGAGCTTCATCACATGGGAGGAGCTCGGAGTAGAGCCACTGTTCCTCCACATCGAGAGGAGCAGCTGAGGTTCTGTTCGAGTGGCCCAGGCCTTTCTGTGTGGAGTTTGCATGTTCTCCCCGTGTCTGGGTGGGTTTCCTCCGGGCACTGTGGTTTCTACCATCAACCCAAAACATGCGCCATAGGTGAAATCCTCCAGCTGAGGTTCTGACTAAGCCTCAACAACAAGACCATGGACATGGTCCCAAGGTGCAGTCATGTGCTGCCCACTGCTCCTAATAACAGAACGGACGCCTCCCTCAGGAGGTGTTCCGGGCATGTCCCACTGGGAGGAGGCCCTGGGGAAGACCCTTGACACGCTGGAGGGACTATGTCTCTTGGCTGGCCTGGGAACATCTTGGGGTCCCCCCCCCAGAGGAGTTGGAGGAAGTGTCTGGGGTGAAGGAAGTCTGAGAGTCCCTGCTCAGACTGCTGCTCCTACAACCCAGCCCCATATAAGCAGATGAAAATGGATGGATGCTTAGCTCTCTCAAACAGATATAGAAGTAAACTGTTTGATACACATCATTTGAAAAGTACAAATTATGTACAAGTACAAGTCTGAACATCAAGTCTGGGATGTGGGTTCAAATCCCCCCCCCCCCCCCCCTTGGGCAAGACCCTTCATGGTACTGCCCCCCGAGTGCCGAAAAGATGGCTGCTCACTACTCCTGAAAAAGGATGGGTCAAATGCAGAAGTCAAATTTCTCCCATGAGTCAGTGTGTGTCATTGTGTGTGAGACCAATAAAGGCTTAATCTTTAAGCTTAATCTACTACAATACCCACAGTCCAAGCTAACTGCCAAACAACTACACTTGTAGATCAGTGTTCCAACATCCACAAACAGCAAATGCTATCACAACTAGAGATTGATGAGGTACAACGCAAATGCTACGGCAAGGGGGAGCCAGGATGCCAGGTCAGAGGGGAGTTAACACCAACTCCCCAACCAGAGATTGTGTACGAAGCCCCAATAAGTATCACGCTGAGCGAGGCAGCGTCTGACCTGAAAAATAAGATTATAGACTGAATGAACACAAGGCAACCCCGATGCCAGTTACAGAGGCTAAGTGAAGTACCATCTGAAAGTCTCCTAGAAGACGTGAATGCAGCACTGAGAGCGATCCCTACCACAACTATCACTTAAACCAATGAGCTGATATACACTTCAGCAGCAGTGATCCTAGAGGTGCTGGGCTATAAGAGCAACCATGGGAGCCATGAGAGACAATACCCACCATGGAAAAGATGGTTAGGCTAAAATCAAGGAGGTGCGGAGAGAAGTGAGCCAATTGTTAGAGGCCCAGAAGGGTGCAATGAAAAGGCAAGTACCCAAGAGGTACAGCCAGATGCCCATACCTGAAGCACTCGAAACTGCCAAGCAGTGGCAGGGGGATAACACCAGAGCAGACACACCAAGGCTGGAGACTGAAAGGTACTGGATAGGCATATGGGAAAGGGAGGCATCACATAACACCGATGCACAGTGGCTGGTGGCTCTGAGGGAAGACCACAGCAACCTCCCTGAACAAGATCCAGTCACCATCACAGCGGCAGACATTCAGGAAAGAGTCTCAGGCATGAAAAATTGGACAGCACTGGGCCCTGACATGATCCACGCATACTGGCTAAAGAAACTCACTGCACTCCACGAGCGCCTGGCAACACAAATGAACCAGCTGCTAAGGGATGGGACCCTGAATGGCTCACCCAAGGGTGTACGATCCTGATCCTGAAGGATCCCTCAAAGGGTACAGTCCCATCCAACTATCGGCCAATAACCTGTCTCTCCACAGCATGGAAGCTCATGTTCGGCATCATGGCGGCTAAAATAAGCAGGCACATGGATCAATACATGAGCACAGCACAGAAGGGCATCGGCAAAATCTCCAGGGGAGCCAAACACCAACTCCGTGAGTGCAGAACCCGTCAGACCAACCTGTGCACTACCTAGACTGATTACAAGAAAGCCTACGACTCAATGCCACACACATGGATTACTGAGTGCTTGGAGCTGTACAATATCAATCGGACTCTAAGGGCGTTCATTGCAAACTCGATGCGGTTGTGGAAAACCACCCATGAAGCCAATGGCAAACCACTTGCACAAATGTCCATCAAATGTGGCATATACCATGGAGACGCACTGTCCCCACTGCTGTTCTGCATAGCTCTGAACCCCCTCAGCCGAATCTTTGAAAGCACTGGCTACGGATACAGACTCAGAAACGGGGCCACCATCAGTCACCTCCTCTACATGGATGGCATCAAGCTGTACACTAAGAGTGAGCGAGACATCGACTCACTGATCCACACCACCAGGATCTACAGCACAGATATTGGAATGTCATTCGGGCTTGAGAAATGTAATAATAATAATAATAATAATAATAATAATAATAAAAATAATATTAATAATAAAAATACATAGTACTTGTATAGCGCTTTTCATGACACTCAAAGAAGCTTCACATAGATCCAAACACAAACGAACACAAATGAAAGAAAGAGATAAACAGGAGATGCAGTAATTTAAAGGCAGTTTTGAACAGGTGAGTTTTTATGGCTTTTTTGAAGATAGGCAGTGTAGAGGAGTCTCTGATGTGTTTGGGCAGGGAGTTCCAGAGGGTGGGAGCAGCAGTGGAGAAGGCCCTGTCCCCCCAGGTCTTATGTTTAGTCCTGGTGGGGGGAGACAGGAGGTTGGCGTCAGCTGATCGGAGGGTATGGGCGGGGGTGTGGCGGTGGAGGAGCTCAGAGAGGTAGGTGGGGGCCAGGTTATGGAGGGACTTATATACAATGGTGAGGAGTTTGGATGAATTGGATGCGCTGAGGGATGGGGAGCCAGTGGAGGTCTTTGAGGACAGGGGTGATGTGTTCACAGGAGGAGGTGCGAGTGAGGAGGCGGGCAGCAGAGTTCTGGATGTACTGGAGTCTATTGAGGAGTTTGGAGGGTGAACCGTAGAGCAGGCTATTACAGTAGTCGAGGCAGGAAGTGACAAATGCGTGGATGAGGGTTTCAGCAGACTGAGGGGAGAGGGATGGGCAGAGGCGAGCGATGTTGCGGAGGTGATAGTAGGCGGTTTTGGTGATGTGTCTGATGTGACACAGACATGTGTCAGAGGAGAGCAGGAGGTCGTTAGTGACTCATGTAGTAGGATGTGACAAAGAGAGGGAAGGTAGTCCGCACCGAGAGGGTCTCACTCCCAGGGGGAACAATAGCAGACATTGAGGACAGTTACAAGTACCTTGGTATCCCACAAGCACAGCCAAATACCTGCAACGAGTAAGGCAAGTCCTAAGAAGTCAGCTCAATGGCAAGAACAAGGCCCAGGCAATAAACAGCTACGCCCTGCCAGTGATCAGATACCCAGCAGGAATCATAAGCTGGCCAAAGGAGGAGATACAGACCACAGACATTAAGACACGAAAGCTCCTGACCATGCATGGCGGGTTCCATCCCAAATCCAGCATCCTGAGACTGTACACGAGCCGGAAGGAAGGAGACCGAGGACTAGTGAGTGTGGGAACCACTGTCCAGGATGAAACATTCAAAATCCATAAGTACATCAAGGACAAGGCTCCGACAGATGATGTGCTCAAGGAATGCCTCAGACAGTGGAGCGCAGAGGAAGAGGTGCTGGAGGGACCATCATGGCAGGACAAGCCCCTACATGGGGCATACCACCAAAACATAACCGAGGTGGCTGATATCAAGAAATTCTACCAATGGCTGGAGAGGGCTGGTCTGAAGGACAGCATAGAGGCCCTCATCCTGGCTGCACAGGAGCAGGCCTTGAGCACCCGAGCAATAGAGTCCCAGATCTACCATAGCAGACAAGACCCAAGGTGTAGGCTGTGCAAAGAGACTCCTGAGACAGACCAGCACATAACTGCAGGGTGTACGATGCTGGCAGGGAAAGCATACATGGAGCAACACAACCAAGTTGTGGGCATAGTGTACAGAAACATCTGTGCAGAGTACGGACTGGAGACCCCAAGGTCAAGGTGGGAAACACCTCCAAAGGTTGCTGAGAATGACCAAGCCAAGATCCTGTGGGACTTCCAAATACTATTTTTATTTATTTATTTATTTAATAAGGACAGTACATATTAATGAACATCTGCAGCATTGCAGTATAAATATGCCAGATTATAGCAAGAATGCTCATTTCTATCTGCAGTCCCTAGGCAGGTGACACCACAGCAAAAACAATAAAAAGAAATACAGACTGACAGAATGGTGATGGCGAACCATCCAGACACAGTGTTGGGCACGTTACTTTGAAAAAGTAATTAGTTACAGTTACTAGTTACTAACCCAAAAAAGTAACTGAGTTAGTAACTGAGTTACTACACTATAAAAGTAACTAGTTACCTAGGAAAGTAACTAATGCGTTACTTTTTTTTTTAGTTAAAAAATGTCAAATAATTTGGATTTTTTTTTTTACAGTGCATTATACAGACCCCCCAGGATTTCGCGGGCATTTTTTGTGATTGTTGCGGCTAAAATGCCTGAATTTGCGGGAGCTTTTCCAAAAAGTTGCGATGAAAGTTGCGGTGCTTTTAAGGTTTTTGTTGCGATTTTGTTGCGAGAGGAAGTGAAAGTTGCGATAAATAGTTGCGATTTTCGCTTTTTGTAATTAAAATTCAGTAATATTTTGAATACTGAGTTATTACTGACAAAGAATAATACAAAGACGCAGAGATCACAGATATGGTCCTAAAACAACCTTACCAACATCGAAAATAAATGACTACTAGGAGGGGAACTGTTTCTCCCGGTTTTTTGCTGTTATTTTTGTGGGCAAATGCCGCTGCAGACATGTTTCTTTGCCATTAGAAGCCGTGTCTCAATTCCCAGAGCGCGCGGCTCGGAGCGTGGCCCGAAGGGCATGTGCGTCACACATTTCGATAGTACACCGGCGCGACGACTGCTGTCCCACTTCTTTTTTGTCCCATGCGCAGTCGTTAAGCGGTCCGCGGACTGCAGTCGGGGCTGAGCAAGTGTGCACCTCCTTGACTGCAGTCTGAGCCCCCTTCGGCCCGCGCTCCGAGCTGTGCGCTCTGGGAACTGGGACACGGCCACAGTTTTGTTTTGTCACATGGAAGGAAGGCAGAATGTTGCGGCTTCCAAACAAACCTTTTAGCTGCCGAGAATATGAGGTTGGGTCCTATGGCTCGCAGATTTGTGACGCGCAAAGAGGAGGCTATGGTGACAGATACGCTGAGATCCAGATCTGCGTTTTGTGCATTTATTACAAAAAGAGCGCACACAGCTATGACAACCAGCAGGATGAACAGATTAACGTGAAAGATGAATGAATGGTTTGCGTTCAACAAAAAATACGGCTACACCCCAACCCTGACTCTCTCCTCTGTGTGACAGGTGAGCGCGCGCTTTTACACGCACACACTTCCGCACGTGCACACACCCACACTCACGTGACCCACCGCCTCTGCCGCACACACACACAAATGCACCGTGCACCTCATCTCAGTTATGTCTCCTACACAGAAGGAAGTTGGTCGGCGTTCAATACGTCGCCGATGATTGGTCAAAATTAGTAAAAATTGCGGGAAAGTTGCGGTGATTGGTCAAAATTGCAACACCGCCCTGAATTTGCGGGGATTAGCTGAAGTTGCGTTGAAGTTGCAAATCGCAACATCGCGAATTCCTGGAGGGTCTGATTATACAGCTTTTGCTGCTTGGCTGGCGTGGCTCCGTCACCGTGACCTTCATTGTTAATAACGGCACCTAGCATACGATTATCATCATGGGGCCTGCTTCTTCTGCCCCTTCCTCTCCTCCTCCTCTCCTCTTCCTCCTCCTTTCCTCTTCCTCCTCCTTTCCTCTTCCCCCTCTCCTCCTCCTACTCCTCTCTCCTTCATAGCATGCGATTATCATCATGGAGCCTTCTGGTGGCCACTAGTTTAACAGAAGCGCGCGCCGTCCAGAGATGCTTCATTAAATTCGAGTTGCTTACATTGGACGTGGACAAAGACTTTGGTCTTTGACACAATGTGCACGTAACATGTAGGTTTTTACCTTTTACCTCGACGAGGTTATAATACTGCCTATACTTCTGTCTTCGACTCGGGACTCTCCATCTGACACAGGGTGTGTGTATTGTGTGTGTGCGCTACTACTGTGTGCTGGGATTGTGTGTAGAACCCGCCCACCGCCCACTGGGTGTCTCTGGTTGGCTCAACATGAAATCTTACTCTGCTTTAGCCAATCATCATTACTTATCCCGCCCTTACCAAAGGGAGAAAAAAAATTCCCCTGTGCCTATGTGAGTCGCGCACATGATGCCAGTTTCAAAATGAGCAGGTTCAGTAACGCGGTAACGCGCCGTTTAGTAACGGTAATTGAGTTCCTTTATTTTAAAAGTAACGCGTTACAGTATTAGTTACTGTCAACAGTAAAGGCATTACAGTAGCGCGTTATTAGTAACGCGTTACTGCACAACACTGACCAGACATAGTGGTGATGGATAAACAACAGAACAAAGCCAAGGTGATGGACATACCAAGTGATAGTAACATCAGGAAAAAGGAACACGAGAAACTATAGAAATACCAGGGGCTCAAGGAAGAGCTGGAGAAGGCCTGGAAGGTGAAGGCATCAGTGGTGCCCGTGGTGATCGGAGCACTCGGGGCTGTAACCCCCAAACTGGAGGAGTGGCTACAACAGATCCCAGGATAAACATCAGACATCTCAGTCCAGAAAAGTGCAGTACAGGAACAGCAAAGATACTGCAGAACTCTCAAGCTCCCAGGCCTCTGGTAGAGGACCCGAGCTGGATGAGAGTGAGAGACCAACCACCGTGGAAGGTGAGGAACACATTTATTTATTTATTTAAGTATATTGTATATTTATTTATACATAGTGTTTTAATCTATTTGCATTTTAATTAATCTATTTTAATTATAATGTTGATCTGTATGCATTTTAAATATTAACTTAATTAGGGAAATTTTAAATTGCATTAATAATTAATTAATTATAAATACATTTATTCATATTTTACCCTTCAATGTAACTTATTTTTCAAAAATGTTAAATGACTAGATATGATCCAAATTTAATATTTTATATAATATTTCCATGAAATACCAAATAAGTTAATTGCTAAATGATGTACACTTTTTAAATTAGTGCTCTTTTAACTTGGTTACATAGCTACATTTTACACCAAATTGGAATATATTTACACAATCAATTACCAAATAGTGTGAACATTAATGAGAAAAAAAATGAACTTAAATCAATCAATCAATCAATCTTTATTTATATAGCCCTTTACAACACCAATGATGACCAAAGTGGTTTCCAATTAAAAACAGAAAATACAACAATACAAAAGACAGAACATTATACAGAATAAAACAATGTAAAACAATAAACAATAAAACACACAGTGCAGAAAAATTACGTGCCACAAACTACTAAGTATTAAAAGCCATTTTAAATAAATGTGTTTTGAGCCGAGATTTAAAAAGCCTAGATTTAAAATCAGTGATGTTGCGAAGCTCAAAGGGCAGATTGTTCCACAGTCTGGGACCAACCACAGAGAAAGCTCCATCACCTCAGTGTTTGAGCCTGGCTCGGGGGACTTCCAAAACGAGTTGGTTATTTGACCTTAAAGTGCGAATTGCTTTTCGGACAAATAAAAGCTCGGTCAAATAACAAGGTGCTAAACCATTAAATCAATTCTAAAAGAAACTGGAAGCCAATGAAGTGTAAAAAGGACTGGATGATGTGCTGACGTCGAGCTGTGTTGGTTAAAAAACGAGCTGCAGCATTCTGCACAAGCTGAAGACGACTGAGAGCAGTTTGGGAGACACCAACATAAAGTGCGTTGCAATAATCTATTCTAGAACTGATAAAAGCATGAATGGTCCTTTCTAGGTCGGTGCGATTTAAAAAAGGCTTGACTTTAGATAAAAGGCATAACTGATGAAAACTGGCTCTCACAACACTCTCAATCTGCTTATCAAATTTGAAATTGTTGTCAAAAGTGACCCCAAGGTTTCTGATGGTCAATTTTAACTTTGATGACAACCAATCAAAATCGGAAGATGCAGAATCAATAAATAACCAACTTAAATGATTTTAGCAAATGGCTACAATATAAGAGTGAAAAAATGTAAGGGTCTTAATACTTTCTGCACCCACTGTATGTTTAATGTCACATTGTGAACATTCCAGGCACAGTATTAACATCTCCATGAAAGTAAGCAGATGACTGACCCTCCACCAGAAAGTTACACAGGGTACCTTTAACTTAAACTAAACATACACATTTAATGAATAAAGGTAGATGGCAAGCATTTGTACAGAAGCATCTGGGCACTGACACACTCCCCCTATTCAAAACACACCACAGATATTTTTATTTCCTGATGTCCTGGAGCTCAGTTCAGGCATTAAACCACCATTTGTTCACATTACGCATAGTTTGGTACCGGTTCATTATTTTGAGGTGTTGACATGTTCTGCATGCCTGCTCCTGTCCAATCTTTATCATCCCCACCACCTTGAAACTGTTCCTCCACTCAAAGTACTCCATGTACTGGTCCGGGTGGACATCCAGGTACTGCAACCTCTCTGCTAGCTCCTTGGGGGAGGCGAAGTCATCCACGTGGATGAAGGATTGTCCGGGCGCGTGGAGTTCGTAGTTTGCTCTCGGAGGTCCCAAAACCACTGGCACTGCCCCGAGCGTCAGTGTGTTGAAGAACTTCTCTGTGATGTAGTCTGTGTGGACAGAGTTTTCAAATGCCAGGTAAAACTTGCAGCTGCTTATGATCTCAACATACGTTTCGTCGCTGATGCGTTGTCCAAATGCACGGCCGTATGTCTTGACTTCCAAGTGTTTTTTGAGCTCATTGAAATAATGGAGTCGTTTGGGGTCTCGATGGAATGGTCTCCAATTGCTCACAATCCAACAGGCCAGTTTGTCTTTTATCGGGATTTGGCTGAAAGGTTCATCATCGTTTGACACTGGCACCAGGCTCCCATACGGTGTGAAGATATCTGCATCGCGGCGGTAGTTACACGTCAGGTTGAAAAGGCCGTTGGAAGCTTGCAATCGTTGTGAGTGTGTAGGTGATTCCATGTTCCACAATACCCACTTCTGAAAAGAGGGGCGTGGCCCTTTGGGCAGGTCCGCTTCGTTGATGTCTCGGTGGTGCACCATGACAGCATCTGCTTTGGCGTACATAGACTTGTCATCTGTCAGTTTGCACCCGGTGATGTTGTACACATCACAGTTCAGGTCAAACCTATGGGTAAATGGGTACATGAATATGAGGATGAGCAGATCTTCGGTCTTCCTTTCTGCCTTCTTATTTAAGCAGTTTGTGGAGGACTTTTGAGAAAGCATTGAAATGCGAAACGTAGACAGGTTTTCTGAGTTGTAACCCATAAACACAAGTGTGAGAGTCAGAGCGACTGCGAGGATGAGAAAAAGGATCCGGAAGCGGGCCGAGACCCAGGCGGACGAAGACATGACCTAAGAAAAGACAAAAAGAGTGTAGTTCAATAGACCTAGCTTATAAACCAAACTGTAAACAAATAGGCCTAAGTGTGCTAGTCTCAGAGCAGCTGGCTACTTCCTCCAGGCAGATTTAAGGCAGTGTCCCACCAGTAACCTGAACAGAATGCCACTTGGATGAGCGACAAAACAACTTCACTGTAAAATTTTTGTCTGGTTGATAAAATTACATTTCTTTTGCTGTAAAAAAGGGAAGCTCAGCTCTATAGCCTGTTTCCACTGGCACAATTCACCTTGGAGCAGCTCCCTCCAGCCCAGTTGTGTTTCTGCCATAGACTCTATTAAGAAGTGGACTAAGTGAATGTGACATCACCCATAGCATTCGGCTCCAGTCAAATGAAGCTCATCCAGGCTCACAATTATAGGGGCAGATTTGGATGCCAATTTCATATTTGGAATCCAGACTGTGAATACCAACCAAAGAGCCAATTCGACACAAGGCTTTTGAAGATAACTCCCCTTACACCGCTGGTTTAGCAGGGAGTGGGCACTTAGCACCACTGCCAATTAGTGTGGAAGAGGATAGCTAAGGAGCTAGCTACGGACATCCATACCGGTTTGTCAAAGCCTAATCCCATCAGATTTCAGAAGGTAAGCAAGGCTGGGCCTGGTTAGTACTTGGATGAGAGACCAATGGGAATATCAGGTGCAACAGTGGGGTGCCAGTGGAAAAAACTGTTGTGTCCTTAAGCAAGGCATCCTGGGGTCGGAGCTCGACAGCGAGCATCTGGTGGTGGTGGCCGGGCCTTCTCCCATGGGGCCAGCACAAAAGGAGCGACATGGGGCCGTCCTCTCATGGCCCCACCACCCGCAGGAGGATCCATAGGGGGCCGGTGCAGGGAGATTTGGACAGCAGTCAAAGGCAGGGGCCTAGATGAACAGATCTCCGGACGTGGAGAGTAGCTCTGGAGACATGGAATGTTACCTCACTGGGGGTGAAGCAGTTTGAGCTTGTACGGGATGTTGCGTGTTCATTTCATTTCATTTATTTATTTCATTCGTTAAAACAAAACAAAAAATAACCGATGCAACACACTTGCATCTATACAATTATAACTTAAATTTGAATGAAAGAACAGAAAGAAGCATAAGCTTATGATATCTGCCCC
Source organism: Paratrypauchen microcephalus (assembly GCA_036785185.1). Lineage (NCBI taxonomy): Eukaryota > Metazoa > Chordata > Actinopteri > Gobiiformes > Gobiidae > Paratrypauchen > Paratrypauchen microcephalus. The sequence goes on along the minus strand of JAVJIX010000022.1, from coordinate 5,066,512 downwards.
TTATCAACTCAAAATTATATTACAACAAAATATATATAACAATAACAATAACAATAAATATAGCTGCAAGCAGCAATGTGGGGCCAAGCACCGAAGGTTCATGTAGGCCTCAGCATGTAGGCCGCATGCAGGGTCTGACAGGGTCTAACAGAGTCTGACAGGGTCTAACAGGGTCTGACAGGGTCTAAAAGAATCTGACAGGGTCTAACAGGGTCTGACAGGGTCTAACAGGGTCTGACAGTTTTCATAAACTATAATAACCTTGTTGCAGGTGCTGGGGTTTAGATAGACAGAGTCTGACAGGGTTTAACAGGGTCTAACAGGGTTTAACAGGGTCTGACAGGGTCTAACAGAATCTGACAGGGTCTAACAGGGTCTGACAGGGTCTAACAGGGTCTGACAGTTTTCATAAACTATAATAACCTTGTTGCAGGTGCTGGGGTTTAGATAGACAGAGTCTGACAGGGTTTAACAGGGTCTAACAGGGTTTAACAAGGTCTGACAGGGTCTGACAGGGTCTGACAGGGTCTAACAGAGTCTGACAGGGTCTGACAGGGTCTAACAGAGTCTGACAGGGTCTAACAGAGTCTGACAGGGTCTGACAGGGTCTGACAGGGTCTAACAGGGTCTAACAGAGTCTGACAGGGTCTAACAGAGTCTGACAGGGTCTAACAGAGTCTGACAGGGTCTAACAGAGTCTGACAGGGTCTGACAGGGTCTAACAGAGTCTGACAGGGTCTGACAGGGTCTAACAGAGTCTGACAGGGTCTAACAGAGTCTGACAGGGTCTGACAGGGTCTGACAGAGTCTGACAGGGTCTAACAGAGTCTGACAGGGTCTGACAGGGTCTAACAGAGTCTGACAGGGTCTAACAGAGTCTGACAGGGTCTGACAGGGTCTAACAGAGTCTGACAGGGTCTGACAGGGTCTGACAGGGTCTAACAGGGTCTAACAGAGTCTGACAGGGTCTAACAGAGTCTGACAGGGTCTAACAGAGTCTGACAGGGTCTGACAGGGTCTAACAGAGTCTGACAGGGTCTAACAGAGTCTGACAGGGTCTGACAGGGTCTAACAGAGTCTGACAGGGTCTAACAGAGTCTGACAGGGTCTAACAGAGTCTGACAGGGTCTGACAGGGTCTAACAGAGTCTGACAGGGTCTGACAGGGTCTGACAGGGTCTAACAGAGTCTGACAGGGTCTGACAGGGTCTGACAGGGTCTGACAGGGTCTAACAGAGTCTGACAGGGTCTGACAGGGTCTGTTCTGACACAGACATTGACAGGGTTAGACCCTGTCAGAACAGACACATCAAAGACAGATCAAAGGTTGCTAGGTGCATTGCTAGGCAATTGACAGCGTGTGCACAATTTTTGGAATAAATACACTTTCTTTTCACAATCCACTGCCTCCTCTTTATTTTAATTTTATTTTATTTTTATCTTTTCAGCACACTCAGCGCCATCTTGTGTTAGGCAGGTGAACTGTGAGAAATGTACAGCAAATGAGCACTTTAACACAAAGAGGATCGTGGGTGGCATACGATTTCAGCCAGACACACGAAAGTTGGTATGGGTGTGTATCTCACTAAGATGAACAAAACTGTAATTATAATGTCATGGCCACGCCCAACAGGAAGTGAGATAAGAAGACTTGTATTGCGATTTTGTGTGATATGACGTAGAATGGATTTTAAAACACTCCTCCTACATCGTACATCAGATGGGCGTAAATTTTGGTGTACATGAGCTCAAGACATTGGAGATGTTAAATTGCGAAGGGATTTTTGATATCTTGTAAGATGACAAAATGGCGGCCTGATGAATTTTGCTACCATTTGAAAGTGCCAAATTCAATAGGAGGTGTGTCACCACTTCATTTAGCAGGGGTTTAAAAGCCTGGAACCCCATAGGCTCATGTATATTGTGACTATGAACATTTTCAAGCAAATTAAATGGTAGTTTGGCATAGCGCCACCATATGGTAGGCAAAGCTTAGCCCCCTAAACACAAAGTTTAGGGGCCTAAATTCGAGGTACAACAAAAAGGCTCAGGGGGTACACAAGGCAAAAACGGTTGGGAAACACTGCTTTAAACCACTCGACTTAAAGGCCCATTATGGAATTCTGGAGGTGGCACATCACCTGCATGATTCCTTGGAAAAAATAAAACCTTCACAACACTCTTCATGGAGATGCAATATTATAACCAAAGGATCAACATTTACATTGAAATAAGCAGGAGGAGACTCTCTCCAGCTTTGTCTTTTTCTTGCGGTTATTATGAGTGAAAAAAACACATTCTTCTGTCAGGCCCTGCGGCGTGTACCAGAGCTTCTGAGAAGAGAATAGAATGTCAGAATGTCCCAGATCTGGTTTTCTCAGTGCCATTTGAGCTGATTTGCATATTCTCCTCGTGTCTGGGTGGGTTTCCTCCGGAGGGGAATCACGTAGGGCGGCAGCTACGCCTCCAAAGAGTCCCGTCTCCCCGTGACCCCCAGGAGCTCGATAGCGCCTTCTAGCGCGTTGTCTTTCGGGGCTGGCATACCGTTTAAGAAAGGCGCACGAAATTTGGTAGGGACGTGTATCTCAATAAGACAAACGCCTAACTGCAATGTCATGGCCAGGCCCAACAGGAAGTGAGATAATTGGCCTTTTGTGTGATTTTGTGATATTTGAAACACAGTGGAATTTGAAACACTTCTCCTACACCAGGGGTGGGCAAACTTTTCGAGTCATGGGCCACAAAGGGTTTTAAAATTTGTCAGAAGGGCCGGACCAGGAGCAGCTGGATTTAGTGTTTTGGTAATCCACCTCATAAGAGCAAAAAAATAACATGGGATATGTAGAAAACTTGTGCTTTATTTCAATTAAAAATAACAAAAGCATTACAACAAATATGCCAACACCTGGAATATCAGGCATACAGCAGTTGATAAGTATTTGTTGAAAAAATATTTACTTGTCAACTCCTTATTAAACACTCAACATTCTCTGTCCACTTTTCTTTTCTTAGCTCCGCTCATCTTTACAGGAGGCTGAGGGGTTAAAGAGTAAAGCACAAACATGGAGCAAAACACCGCACCTCAACAAAGGTCAATGTATCTAGTGCGCCAGCTATTGGAAAACGCCAGAACTGCAGGGAAATTAAAACAATAAAACTTTAACACATTAACAAGGTTTATTAATATAATTTCTTTAAGTTCAACGGGCCGGATTAAAAAGCTTAATGGGCCGCATATGGCCCCCGGGCCGTAGTTTGCCCATGCCTGTCCTACACCGTACCTCAGATGGGCTTAAATTTTGGTGAACATAATCTTGAGACGTTGGAGATGTTAAATTGCGAAGGATTTTCAAATAGGCGGTAATATGACGATACGGCGGATCAATAAAGTTAGGCATTTATTGAATTGGAGTTATGAGTTATGAATTGGAGGTATTTATTGAATTTGGAGCTCTTCCTCAGACTAAAACTTCACAGGGTAATGTAGATGAGGACTACCAAGATTTTCATGCCAAATAACTGGCAGTCTGACATAGCGCCCCCATATGACAGGCCAGTGAACTGTCAGAAATCTACCGCTAGCTGAGCCCCTAACAGGAAAAATGGTCCGATATGGCTTACCATTTTTGCCAGGCACACGAAATTCGGTATGGGTGTGTGTCTCAGTAAGACGAACAAACGCAGGTGCGAGGTCCCGACCAACGCCGCTTGCAGCTTTAATTAGGGACCGAGCCCGACGGGGGACGAGGTCCATATTGTTGTTGCTCTGTTTCTCTATTATTATTATTCTTGGGACGAATTTGTTCACACACTTTTGGGCAATTTTGAGCATGTTCCCATGCTTCAAAACGAACGTGACTTTGCAGGGGCATCACGTAGGGTGGCAGCTACGCCTCCAAAAAGACCCGTCCCCCGGTGACCCCCAGGAGCTCGATAGCGCCCCCTAGCGCGTTGTCTTTCGGGGCTGGCATACCGTTTAAGAAAGGCGCACGAAATTCGGTAGGGACGTGTATCTCAATAAGACGAACAAACGCCTCACTGCAATGTCATGTCCACGCCCAACAGGAAGTGAGATAATTGGCCTTTTATGTGATTTTGTAATATTTGACATGGAATGGAATTTGAAACACTTCTCCTACACCGTACCTCAGATGGGCTTAAATTTTGGTGAACATAATCTTAAGACGTTGGAGATGTTAAATTGCGAAGGATTTTCAAATAGGCGGTAATATGACAATACAGCGGATCGATAAACTTAGGTATTTATTGAATGAAAGTTATGAGTTATGAATGGGAGGTATTTGTTGCTAGGCAACGCCCTGATCAAAGGTCTTTGATCTTTGTAACTTTGATCTGATATAGCTGCAAGCAGCAATGTGGGGCCAAGCACCGAAGGTTCATGTAGGCCTCAGCATGTAGGCCACATGCAGGGTCTGACAGGGTCTAACAGAGTCTGACAGGGTCTGACAGGGTCTGACAGGGTCTGACAGGGTCTGACAGGGTCTAACAGAGTCTGACAGGGTCTAACAGAGTCTGACAGGGTCTGACAGGGTCTAACAGAGTCTGACAGGGTCTGACAGGGTCTCCTCTTTATTTTTATTTCATTTTATTTTTATTTTTTCAGCACACTCAGCGCCATCTTGTGTTAGGCAGGTGAACTGTGAGAAATGTACAGCAAATGAGCACTTTAACACAAAGAGGATCGTGGGTGGCATACGATTTCAGCCAGACACACGAAAGTTGGTATGGGTGTGTATCTCACTAAGACGAAGAAAACTGTAATTACAATGTCATGGCCACGCCCAACAGGAAGTGAGATAAGAAGACTTGTATTGCGATTTTGTGTGATATGACATAGAATGGATTTTAAAACACTCCTCCTACATCGTACATCAGATGGGTGTAAATTTTGATGTACATGAGCTCAAGACACTGGAGATGTTAAATTGCGAAGGGATTTTTGATATCTTGTAAGATGACAAAATGGCGGCCTGATGAATTTTGCTACCATTTGAAAGTGCCAAATTCAATAGGAGGTGTGTGACCACTTCATTTAGCAGGGGTTTAAAAGCCTGGAACCCCATAGGCTCATGTATATTGTGACTATGAACATTTTCAAGCAAATTAAATGGTAGTTTGGCATAGCGCCACCATATGGTAGGCAAAGCTTAGCCCCCTAAACACAAAGTTTAGGGGCCTAAACTCGAGGTACAACAAAAAGGCTCAGGGGGTACACAAGGCAAAAACGGTTGGGAAACACTGCTTTAAACCACTCGACTTAAAGGCCCATTATGGAATTCTGGAGGTGGCACATCACCTGCATGATTCCTTGGAAAAAATAAAACCTTCACAACACTCTTCATGGAGATGCAATATTATAACCAAAGGATCAACATTTACATTGAAATAAGCAGGAGGAGACTCTCTCCAGCTTTGTCTTTTTCATGCGGTTATTATGAGTGAAAAAACCACATTCTTCTGTCAGGCCCTGCGGCGTGTACCAGAGCTTCTGAGAAGAGAATAGAATGTCAGAATGTCCCAGATCTGGTTTTCTCAGTGCCATTTGAGCTGATTTGCATATTCTCCTCGTGTCTGGGTGGGTTTCCTCCGGAGGGGAATCACGTAGGGCGGCAGCTACGCCTCCAAAGAGTCCCGTCCCCCCGTGACCCCCAGGAGCTCGATAGCGCCTTCTAGCGCGTTGTCTTTCGGGGCTGGCATACCGTTTAAGAAAGGCGCACGAAATTTGGTAGGGACGTGTATCTCAATAAGTCGAACAAACACCTCACTGCAATGTCATGTCCACGCCCAACAGGAAGTGAGATAATTGGCCTTTTGTGTGATTTTGTGATATTTGAAATACAATGGAATTTGAAACACTTCTCCTACACCGTACCTCTGATGGGCTTAAATTTTGGTGAACATAATCTTAAGACGTTGGAGATGTTAAATTGCGAAGGATTTTCAAATAGGCGGTAATATGACGATACGGCGGATCGATAAACTTAGGTATTTATTGAATGGGAGTTATGAATTATGAATAGGAGATATTTATTGAATTCGGAGTTCTTCCTCAGACTCAAACTTCACAGGGTAATGTAGATGAGGACTACCAAGATTTTCATGCCAAATAACTGGCAGTCTGACATAGCGCCCCCATATGACAGGCCAGTGAACTGTCAGAAAATGTACAGCAAATGAGCGTTTTAACACAAAGAGGATCGTGGGTGGCATACGATTTCAGCCAGACACACGAAAGTTGGTATGGGTGTGTATCTCACTAAGATGAACAAAATTGTAATTACAATGTCATGGCCACGCCCAACAGGAAGTGAGATAAGAAGACTTGTATTGCGATTTTGTGTGATATGACATTAAATGGATTTTAAAACACTCCTCCTACACCGTACATCAGATGGGCGTAAATTTTGGTGTACATGAGCTCAAGACCCTGGAGATGTTAAATTGCGAAGGGATTTTTGATATCTTGTAAGATGACAAAATGGCGGCCTGATGAATTTTGCTACCATTTGAAAGTGCCAAATTCAATAGGAGGTGTGTCACCACTTCATTTAGCAGGGGTTTAAAAGCCTGGAACCCCATAGGCTCATGTATATTGTGACTATGAACATTTTCAAGCAAATTAAATGGTAGTTTGGCATAGCGCCACCATATGGTAGGCAAACCTTAGCCCCCTAAACACAAAGTAGGTCACGGTTAGCATACCACTTGAGCCAACCACACAAAATTTGGTATAGCCTTGTATATGATGAAGAGAAACATTTTTATGCAAATGAACTGTCCTGTATGTCATAGCGCCACCATGTGGTAGACAAGGGAACTGTAAAGAAATGCACTGAAGCTGCTGCTGTGCTGTAGATTGACATGACTTCTTGTGCGGCTGAAAATACGTTGTATTGCTGGCATGGAGCATGCCCCCCCACCCCCATAGGCCACAGGTGCGAGGTCCTGACCAACGCCGCTTGCGGCTTTAATTATTTTTCTTGTTCAGACACGCTGGGGCAATTTTGAGCATGTTCCCATGCTTCAAAACGAACAAAACTTTGCACGGGCATCACAAAGTGCGGCCAGTACGACCACAAAAAGACCCGTCCCCCGTTGATCCCCAGGAGCTCGATAGCGCCCCCTAGCGCGTTGTCTTTCAGGGCTGGCATACCGTTTAAGATAGGCGCACGAAATTCGGTAGGGACGTGTATCTCAATAAGACGAACAAACGCTTCACTGCAATGTCATGGCCACGCCCAACAGGAAGTGAGATAATTGGCCTTTTGTGTGATTTTGGGGTATTTGACATACAATGGAATTTGAAACACTTCTCCTACACCGTACCTCAGATGGGCTTAAATTTTGGTGAACATAATCTTAAGACGTTGGAGATGTTAAATTGCGAAGGATTTTCAAATAGGCGGTGATATGACGATACGGCGGATCGATAAAAAAGTGCCACCAACAGGTCAATTATGAACAACACTCAAAATGCTTCTCCTCCCTCAATTTTGGACCAATTTTGCTCAGATTTGGTACATAGCATCTTTGGACCAAGCCTCATCAGAAATATTGCTGGATTTTTTATAACTCTTATCGTTTTGTCGTGACAGCCAATCAAACACGTCCTAAAAGTCACCAAAGAGGAAGTGAGCTCATATCTCCGGAACCCTTCATAGGATTATTTTCAAACTTTTCACAGATAAGTTTGAAATAGCTACTACGTCCCTTACATTTGAATTATATTATTTTTATTCAAAGGGGTGTTATGCAACATTCAGTGCATAATCTGTTTCCTACCTGTCACCATGGAGATTTTATATCTTTGCCTGGATCATACAATAAAATCAATCAATAAAACCAACAATCAGTCAACGAATCAATCATTAAACTTGTTTATCTTTCACTTATTTAATTACAGTTCTGTTTATGGAAAATATATACCTTAAAAAGCAACTCCTGACCTCTTTATACAAAGCAATAACATCTCCATGGTGACAAGTACGTGAAATATGACATAGGCACAGATGTATTTATTTTTTCATTTGTACCAAGATGACTACAACTACAGAATTCTCCATGCATTTACTTCAGCCCCCCCTGTGCCCTCCTCATGGAACACCTCCCCAGGGAGGAGGCCAGGAGTGTGGTAGACACGGGAACTGTAAAATATGCACGGAAGCTGCTATCGCGCTTTCTATTAACATGACATTTTGTGCAGCTGAAAATACTTTGTATGCAGGCGTGGAGAATACCCCCCACCCCAGATTGGCCGCAGGTGCGAGGTTCCGACCAACGCCGCTTGCGGCTTTAATTTTGTGTTTTTCTCACTAGTGTCATCACTGTGTACCAATAAAGCCCAACTGCAGATAAGGAGCCCTACCACGACTGGAGCAACAAAGAACGGATGGGCAGCAGTGGTGAGCGCACAAATGGCAGGCTGAAGTGTAGAAGATGTCAGTCAAAGACAGCTGTAAAATGTTCTACCTGTGACACTGCACTCTGCTTTATTCAAACAAGGGACTGCTACAGTCAGTGGCACACACCAGACTCTTAGTGTGTAAAATACCTGTAAATATGTGTGGAACGTTTAGTGTCCATGGTTTTTTGAAAATGTATACAGTGTGCAGTGTTATAGAATTTTTCAATACATATTTTCATTTTCTACACTTGTTTGGTCTATTTTTGATTGAAAAAAACACTTTTTTATAGAATGTAATTCTCAGGGACATAATATAGTGACCTTGTGTGCAGAAATGGATTCCTCTAGTTGTAAGCTTTCAGTAGAGCCCTCAATGATGTCTGTAGGTTGAATGAGTCAAAAGTTATTAAACGTTTTCTAAATGTTTCCAATTTGGATAGGTTTGGATAGGTTTGGATAAAGGCATGATCCCTGTATAAAACGCCTGGACAAAGTATAACAAAAAGTGGAGTAAAAAGTTATTGATTCCCAATTTGAAATTTGAGTGGTCAACAACTTATTGTATTGAAAGATAGTGTATTTTAGGCCTCAGCTATGAACAGCAGCTATAGACACCTTTTATATTTACAAAAAAATTAGGCGAGGATAAAAAAAAAAACACTTTTTATTTGGTGTTCCAAGGTGTGTAACTTTTTTCCAATCACATTTGGAGTGAATGTAAATGCTGAGGGTAAAACTAGAGAATATTACCTTTACACAGAGACCAAACATTTGTATATAATCCATATACTTCAATAACAGGTATGATTTTAATTTGGAGAGGTCTTTTTAGGGACAATTGCTCAAAAAAGGCCCTCCACTGTAAGGGGTTAAAAAATCCACTTGAGTGCTTTGCTCCGCTCAGTTTGAGCTACACAGTGCTAGCTCCAGTTTGCCGGTATTGGCGAATGAAGCTCAACCACGCACATAGACACAGTGACAGTTCTTCCTCTGAAAACTCTCACCCCCGCGGCAAGGCAACTTGGCATACCGCATCGAACAATGAAGCATTAATGAAATAACTTTGACAAACCAAGCTTGTTTCTGAACAGGAGTTAGCCCGCTGCCATGCTCTCGCGCGCAGAAAGTGACGCCAAAGGCAAAGAGCGAGTGATCAGAGGGCACAATTTTATGTGTCTTACCACAACGGGCAACAGGATATGAATGTCCTGAATATTATGCAGTAGTTCTACCATTTTGCTGATGAGATGTGCCTGTTAATTCTTCCTAAATCTGCATAGGCCCACTAATATTTAATTAATCTATTTTTATTATAATATTGATCTGTATGCATTTTAAATATTAACTTAATTAGGCAAATTTTAAATTGCATTAATAATTAATTAATTATAAATACATTTATTCATATTTTACCCTTCAATGTAACTTATTTTTCAAACATTTTAAATGACTAGATATGATCCAAATTTAATATTTTATATAATATTTCCATGAATTACCAAATAACTTAATTGCTAAATGATGTACACTTTTTAAATTAGTGCTCTTTTAACTTGGTTACATAGCTACATTTTACACCAAAGTGGAATATATTTACACTTTTTTTACAATTACCAAAATAGTGTGAACATTAATGAGAAAAAAATTAACTTAAATCAATCAATCAATCAATCTTTATTTATATAGCCCTTTACAACACCAATGATGACCAAAGTGGTTTCCAATTAAAAACAGAAAATACAACAATACAAAAGACAGAACATTATACAGAATAAAACAATGTAAAACAATAAACAATAAAACAGAAAAATTACGTGCCACAAACTACAAAGTATTAAAAGCCATTTTAAATAAATGTGTTTTGAGCCGAGATTTAAAAAGCCTAGATTTAAAATCAGTGATGTTGCGAAGCTCAAAGGGCAGATTGTTCCACAGTCTGGGACCAACCACAGAGAAAGCTCCATCACCTCAGTGTTTGAGCCTGGCTCGGGGGACTTCCAAAACAAGTTGGTTATTTGACCTTAAAGTGCGAATTGCTTTTCGGACAAATAAAAGCTCGGTCAAATAACAAGGTGCTAAACCATTAAATCAATTCTAAAAGAAACTGGAAGCCAATGAAGTGTAAAAAGGACTGGATGATGTGCTGACGTCGAGCTGTGTTGGTTAAAAAACGAGCTGCAGCATTCTGCACAAGCTGAAGACGACTGAGAGCAGTTTGGGAGACACCAACATAAAGTGTGTTGCAATAATCTATTCTAGAACTGATAAAAGCACGAATGGTCCTTTCAAGGTCGGTGCGATTTAAAAAAGGCTTGACTTTAGATAAAAGGCATAACTGATGAAAACTGGCTCTCACAACACTCAATCTGCTTATCAAATTTGAAATTGTTGTCAAAAGTGACCCCAAGGTTCCTGATGGTAAATTTTAACTTTGATGACAACCAATCAAAATCGGAAGATGCAGAATCAATAAATAACCAACTTAAATGATTTTAGCAAATGGCTACAATATAAGAGTGAAAAAATGTAAGGGTCTTAATACTTTCTGCACCCACTGTATGTTTAATGTCACATTGTGAACATTCCAGGCACAGTATTAACATCTCCATGAAAGTAAGCAGATGACTGACCCTCCACCAGAAAGTTACACAGGGTACCTTTAACTTAAACTAAACATACACATTTAATGAATAAAGGTAGATGGCAAGCATTTGTACAGAAGCATCTGGGCACTGACACACTCCCCCTATTCAAAACACACCACAGATATTTTTATTTCCTGATGTCCTGGAGCTCAGTTGAGGCATTAAACCACCAGTTGTTCAGATCACGTATAGTTTGGTACCGGTTCATTATTTTGAGGTGTTGACATGTTCTGCATGCCTGCTCCTGTCCAAGCCTTATCATCCTCACCACCTTGAAACTGTTCCTCCACTCAAAGTACTCCATGTACTGGTCCGGGTGGACATCCAGGTACTGCAGCCTCTCTGCTAGCTCCTTGGGGGAGGCGAAGTCATCCACGTGGATGAAGGATTGTCCGGGCGCGTGGAGTTCGTAGTTTGCTCTCGGAGGTCCCAAAACCACTGGCACTGCCCCGAGCGCCAGTGAGTTGAAGAACTTCTCTGTGATGTAGTCTGTGTGGACAGAGTTTTCAAATGCCAGGTAAAACTTGCAGCTCCTCATGATCTGAGCATACCTTGCATTGCTGATGCGTTGTCCGAATGCACGGCCGTATGTCTTGACTTCCAAGTGTTTTTTGAGCTCATTGAAATAATGGATTCGTTTGGGGACTCGATTGAATGGTCTCCAATCGCTCACAATCCAACAGGCCAGTTTGTCTTTTGTTGGGATTCGGGTGAAAGGTTTATCATTGTTTGACACTGGCACCAGGCTCCCATACGGCGTGAAGATATCTGCATCGCGGCGGTAGTTACACGTCAGGTTGAAAAGGCCGTTGGAAGCTTGCAATCGTAGTGAGTGTGTAGGTGATTCCATGTTCCACAACACCCACTTCTGAAAAGAGGGGCGTGGCCCTTTGGGCAGGTCCGCTTCCTTGATGTCTCGGTTGTGCACCATGACAGCATCTGCTTTGGGGTACATAGACTTGTCATCTGTCAGTTTGCACCCGGTGATGTTGTACATATTACAGTTCAGGTCAAACCTATGGGTAAATGGGTACATGAATATGAGGATGAGCAGATCTTCGGTCTTCCTTTCTGCCTTCTTATTTAAGCAGTTTGTGGAGGACTTTTGAGAAAGCATTGAAATGCGAAACGTAGACAGGTTTTCTGAGTTGTAACCCATAAACACAAGTGTGAGAGTCAGAGCGACTGCGAGGATGAGAAAAAGGATCCGGAAGCGGGCCGAGACCCAGGCGGACGAAGACATGACCTAAGAAAAGACAAAAAGAGTGTAGTTCAATAGACCTAGCTAATAAACCAAAACTGTAAACAAATAGGCCTAAGTGTGCTAGTCTCAGTGCAGCTGGCTACTTCCTCCAGGCAGATTTAAGGCAGCGTCCCACCAGTAACCTGACCAGAATGCCACTTGGATGAGCGACAAAACAACTTCACTGTAAAATTTTTGTCTGGTTGATAAAATTACATTTCTTTTGCTGTAAAAAAGGGAAGCTCAGCTCTATAGCCTGTTTCCACTGGCACAATTCACCTTGGAGCAGCTCCCTCCAGCCCAGATGTGTTTTTGCCATAGACTCTATTAAGAAGTGGACTAAGTGAATGTGACATCACCCATAGCATTCGGCTCCAGTCAAATGAAGCTCATCCAGGCTCACAATTATAGGGGCAGATTTGGATGCCAATTTCATATTTGGAATCCAGACTGTGAATACCAACCAAAGAGCCAATTCGACACAAGGCTTTTGAAGATAACTCCCCTTACACCGCTGGTTTAGCAGGGAGTGGGCACTTAGCACCACTGCCAATTAGTGTGGAAGAGGATAGCTAAGGAGCTAGCTACGGACATCCATACCGGTTTGTCAAAGCCTAATCCCATCAGATTTCAGAAGGTAAGCAAGGCTGGGCCTGGTTAGTACTTGGATGGGAGACCAATGGGAATATCAGGTGCAACAGTGGGGTGCCAGTGGAAAAAACTGTTATGTCCTTAAGCAAGGCATCCTGGGGTCGGAGCTCGACAGCGAGCATCTGGTGGTGGTGGCCGGGCCTTCTCCCATGGGGCCAGCACAAAAGGAGCGACATGGGGCCGTCCTCTCATGGCCCCACCACCCGCAGGAGGATCCATAGGGGGCCGGTGCAGGGAGATTTGGACAGCAGTCAAAGGCAGGGGCCTAGATGAACAGATCTCCGGACGTGGAGAGTAGCTCTGGAGACATGGAATGTTACCTCACTGGGGGTGAAGCAGTCTGAGCTTGTACGGGATGTTGCATGTTCATTTCATTTCATTTATTTATTTCATTCATTAAAACAAAACAAAAAATAATCGATGCAAAACACTTGCATCTATACAATTATAACTTAAATTTGAATGAAAGAACAGAAAGAAGCATAAGCTTATGATATCTGCCCCTTATCAACTCAAAATTATATTACAACAAAATATATATAACAATAACAATAACAATAAAGATAGCTGCAAGCAGCAATGTGGGGCCAAGCACCAAAGGTTCATGTAGGCCTCAGCATGTAGGCCGCATGCAGGGTCTGACAGGGTCTAACAGAGTCTGACAGGGTCTAACAGGGTCTGACAGGGTCTAAAAGAATCTGACAGGGTCTAACAGGGTCTGACAGGGTCTAACAGGGTCTGACAGTTTTCATAAACTATAATAACCTTGTTGCAGGTGCTGGGGTTTAGATAGACAGAGTCTGACAGGGTTTAACAGGGTCTAACAGGGTTTAACAGGGTCTGACAGGGTCTAACAGGGTCTGACAGTTTTCATAAACTATAATAACCTTGTTGCAGGTGCTGGGGTTTAGATAGACAGAGTCTGACAGGGTCTAACAGGGTCTGACAGGGTCTAAAAGAATCTGACAGGGTCTAACAGGGTCTGACAGGGTCTGACAGTTTTCATAAACTATAATAACCTTGTTGCAGGTGTTGGGGTTTAGATAGACAGAGTCTGACAGGGTTTAACAGGGTTTAACAGGGTCTGACAGGGTCTAACAGAATCTGACAGGGTCTAACAGAGTCTGACAGGGTCTAACAGAGTCTGACAGGGTCTAACAGGGTCTGACAGGGTCTAAAAGAATCTGACAGGGTCTAACAGGGTCTGACAGGGTCTGACAGTTTTCATAAACTATAATAACCTTGTTGCAGGTGCTGGGGTTTAGATAGACAGAGTCTGACAGGGTTTAACAGGGTCTAACAGGGTCTGACAGTTTTCATAAACTATAATAACCTTGTTGCAGGTGCTGGGGTTTAGATAGACAGAGTCTGACAGGGTTTAGCAGGGTCTAACAGGGTTTATCAGGGTCTGACAGGGTCTAACAGAATCTGACAGGGTCTAACAGGGTCTGACAGGGTCTAACAGGGCCTGACAGGGTCTAACAGGGTCTGACAGTTTTCATAAACTATAATAACCTTGTTGCAGGTGCTGGGGTTTAGATAGAGTCTGACAGGGTTTAACAGGGTCTAACAGGGTTTAACAAGGTCTGACAGGGTGTGACAGGGTCTAACAGGGTTTAACAGGGTCTAACAGGGTCTAACAGAGTCTGAGAGGGTCTAACAGAATCTGACAGGGTCTATCAGGGTCTGACAGGGTCTAACAGAGTCTGACAGGGTCTAACAGAATGTTACAGGGTCTAACAGGGTCTGACAGGGTCTAACAGGGTCTGACAGTGTCTAACAGAGTCTGACAGGGTCTAACAGAATCTGACAGGGTCTAACAGGGTCTGACAGGGTCTAACAGGGTCTCACAGGGTCTAACAGAATCTTACAGGGTCTAACAGGGTCTGACAGGGTCTAACAGAGTCTGACAGGGTTTAACAGGGTCTAACAGGGTCTAACAGAGTCTGACAGGGTCTAACAGAATCTGACAGGGTCTAACAGGGTCTGCTAGGGTCTGACAGTGTCTAACAGAATCTTACAGGGTCTAACAGGGTCTGACAGTGTCTAACAGAATCTTACAGGGTCTAACAGGGTCTGACAGGGTCTAACAGAATCTGACAGGGTCTAACAGGGTCTGACAGGGTCTAACAGGGCCTGACAGGGTCTAACAGGGTCTGACAGTTTTCATAAACTATAATAACCTTGTTGCAGGTGCTGGGGTTTAGATAGAGTCTGACAGGGTTTAACAGGGTCTAACAGGGTTTAACAAGGTCTGACAGGGTGTGACAGGGTCTAACAGGGTTTAACAGGGTCTAACAGAGTCTGAGAGGGTCTAACAGAATCTGACAGGGTCTATCAGGGTCTGACAGGGTCTAACAGAGTCTGACAGGGTCTAACAGAATCTTACAGGGTCTAACAGGGTCTGACAGTGTCTAACAGAGTCTGACAGGGTCTAACAGAATCTGACAGGGTCTAACAGGGTCTGACAGGGTCTCACAGGGTCTAACAGAATCTTACAGGGTCTAACAGGGTCTGACAGGGTCTAACAGAGTCTGACAGGGTTTAACAGGGTCTAACAGGGTCTAACAGAGTCTGACAGGGTCTAACAGAATCTGACAGGGTCTAACAGGGTCTGCTAGGGTCTGACAGTGTCTAACAGAATCTTACAGGGTCTAACAGGGTCTGACAGGGTCTAACAGAGTCTGACAGGGTTTAACAGGGTCTAACAGGGTCTAACAGAGTCTGACAGGGTCTGACAGGGTCTAACAGGGTCTGACAGGGTCTAACAGAATCTTACAGGGTCTAACTGGGTCTAACAGAGTCTGACAGGGTTTAACAGGGTCTAACAGGGTTTAACAGAGTCTGACAGGGTCTAACAGAATCTGACAGGGTCTAACAGGGTCTGACAGGGTCTAAGAGGGTCTGACAGGGTCTAACAGAATCTGACAGGGTCTAACAGGGTCTGACAGGGTCTAACATAATCTGACAGGGTCTAACAGGGTCTGACAGGGTCTAACAGGGTCTGACAGGGTCTAACAGAATCTTACAGGGTCTAACAGGGTCTAACAGAGTCTGACAGGGTTTAACAGGGTCTAACAGGGCTTAACAGAGTCTGACAGGGTCTAACAGAATCTGACAGGGTCTAACAGGGTCTGACAGGGTCTAACAGAATCTGACAGGGTCTAACAGGGTCTGACAGGGTCTAACAGCGTCTGACAGGGTCTAACAGAGTAAAAACCCCACAAGACTCTGTCAGAACAGACACATCAAAGACAGATCGGTTGCTAGGTGCGTTGCTAGGCAATTGACAAATTCCTGCAACTTTGACCTGCTGGTGCCACTAGACGGTTGGGGGTGGGGGCCTATAAATTGCTGTGGGTAATGAGGAGACTGGCTGGAATGTGCATGCCAAATTTCACAACTTTTTACCAGACGGTTCTAGGGGTTGCCATAGACTCCCATTGAAAAAAGAATATAGAATAATAAGAATCAGGAGACCAGAACATAAAAGGAAAGATCAAAGGGTTGCTAGGCAACGTCGCTAGGCAACGCAGAGCAAACACTATTTTTTTTTATCTTTTAATATTACAAGGTACAAAATAATACACACTTCAGGAACATAATAGTACATATTTCATCACCACAATAACATTCACAAAGCACTCAGAAGACACATCGGGGGATGCGGGTACGGGAATAAACACCACTGGGCACAAGGGCCAAGAGAAACAGGGGGAATGTAGAGGACCAAAGGGATGAAGAAAGGGGCCTGGGGGAGAGCAAAGGTGATGCAGTGCAAACACATTTTTGTGTTTCCTCTGCCATCGGATGGCCAGTCTCTTTATCCGGGCTTTCGCCCCGTCCCACCAGTCTATCAGAGAATCATACACTTCAATTTCAGTATCGAAACAGTCGTATAACCTCTCCATTTTCCGAATGAAGCTGGGATCGTCCAGGGGACCCATCAGACGCGCCTCGGAGTCACGGCGCACTCAGAGGACCTCCGGAGCCTCTTAACGCTTTGTCTAACATCATCAAGGTCCGCTTCAACATCGCCACTGCAGAAGTCCATCTGCTCTCCCACTGCGCCCGCACACGTGGTAGCGGGCCCAGAGGGGCACGCGGAGGCCGGACCACACGGGCCCGGAGTGGAGATCTGATCACACGGGCCCGGAGCAGAGACCACATCACACGGGGCCGGAGCGGACGAGGGCCGGAGGGACTCGACCCCCATGGTCTGAGATCTGAGCTTCACCCCGTTCGTCTTCCTAGTGCGGCCAGACCCGTGGGCCCAGACCCCGGGCCGCGCCGCGCCGCTCCCCCCGCTTCGGGGGCGAGGCGCTGGACCGCAGCAGCATCCATAGCAGCATTCGGCTCAGCTCCCGCCGCCACGGCTACAGGGCGGAGGCCCCCCTCAGCCTCACCATCCCGCGAAGAGGAGGCGCGTGGAGGCAGCCCCTCATCCCTCGCCGTCACGAGTGCCTGTGCACTCTGAATCACAGCATCCTGGACAGGCTCACTGTCCCGACTCGAGGCGACGGAGGATGGGGAAGAAGAGGTGCGTGGAGGCAGCCCCTCGCCCTCCACCGTCACGAGTGCCTGTGCACTCTGAATCACAGCATCCTGGACAGGCTCACTGTCCCGACTCGAGGCGACGGAGGATGGGGAAGAAGAGGTGCGTGGAGGCAGCCCCTCGCCGTCACGAGTGCCTGTGCACTCTGAATCACAGCATCCTGGACAGGCCCACTGTCCCGACTCGAGGCGACGGAGGAGGGGGAAGAGGAGGCGCAAGGAGGCAGCCCCTCGCCCTCCACCGTCATGAGTGCCTGTGCACTCTGAATCGCAGCATCCTGGACAGGCTCACTGTCCCGACTCGAGGCGACGGAGGAGGGGGCGGGTCCAGCCCCAGCTGCAGGGCCGCCACCATCACCTCCCGCGCTCCGCTCCCCTTGGCCAGAGTCACGGCGGCCCAAGCACACGGCCCTGGGCCCCGCGCACTCTCGGGCGTAATGCCCCTGACCCCCACACTTCCTACACAGGAAGCCAGGGCACTCACGCAACACATGGCCCGGCTGGAGACATCCTCTGCACAGCTTCACCTGCTTGTCGGGTATGACTCTAAAGTACGCAGGCCCCTCCTCAGTGTCGAACCTGACAGAATACGGCAGAGACCTGACAGCGGTAGTGAAACGCACCCTCACAAACCTGGTGCCATCCGCGATGCCAGTCCCCGGCCACACTTTCCTCCGTATCCCGGAAACAGCGGAGACTCCCCATGAGTTGAGCTTCTGCACGATTTCCTCATCCCGGACATACACCGGCAGGCCCAAGAAGGAGACCACCATCTCGTCCCTGCCGATGGCTTGCCCATGAACCCTGGTGTCGCCGATCCGGAACCCATCCAGCAGCTTTTCCTTGGCTGCCTGGGACGCCACCGTTATCTCGTACTTATCCTTGGTCACCATGCGGCAGGCAAGCACAGTCCCACATATCTCCTGCGCGGTCTTCAGCAAGGCCATAGGGGACAGGCCCGCTCCACTCACCAGGTCCAGAAGGACCGTAAGATCTTTACGGTATTTTACATCCATATCCTCCCTCGCATCACCACCATTTTTCCTGGTACGATCCTCATACTTACCACCCGCGTCCTCAGGCGGCTTCGCCGCCGAGCCTCGGGGCCCTGCGGGGTTGTCATTGTGCTGCCCGCCTGGGGGTGAGCAGAGCTCGCAGAACACGGTGAAACCGCCACCCCCACAGCCGGGGCGCTGGGAGGAGGTGAGCCAACAACCAAAAGGAGCTGAGAAGCCAAAATTGTCCAAAAAGTTCAAAGAAGGAAACGAAAAAAACACCAAACTAGGCCCGCTCCGGCGGAGCACGCCGTATGTACGTTTGCTCGCTTTGAAGTAGGGTGCAAACACAATAGGGTGCCTAGCACCTACGGTGCTTGTCCCCTAATAATAATTATAATAATGCAACATAAACTTTTTACTGCGCAGTATTACTATATCTTTTCATTAATTCCACTTTCACATTTTTCTTGAAAACTTGAATAGACATTGATGATTTAATTCCGTGTTCAAGATTGTTCCATAGACTGACTCCTTGGATTGTGACACATCTTTCCTTTGGTTTAGTTCTGAATACTGGTTTAGAAAAAATATAATTTCCTCTTAATTTATAACTTGAATCTATTTTGCAAGTTGATTGGTAATATTATTTGATGAGCTTTGTACATAATTTTGAGTAAGTTATATTCTACCAATTCTTTAAATTTTAATGTTTTTAATTGTACAAATATAGGGTTAGTGTGGGCTCTGTACCCACTTCCATTTACCACACGAATAGCGCGTTTCTGTAAAAGGAAGATTGGTTCAATGAGGGTTTTACAGGCACTTCCCCACACTTCAATACAATAAGTCAAATATGGAACAATCAGTGAGTTATATAAAAGAAACATGGCATTTTTGTTAAGACAGTCCTTCACTTTGTTTAATACAGCTATTGTTTGTGATACTTTTGATTTAACATGTTCTATGTGTGATTTCCATGTCAAATGTTCATCAATTATAACACCCAAAAACTTGATCTCACTTGTCCTTTCAATCGCCAGTCCTTGTATGACCAATCTTGCATCGATGGCTTTCCTTTTGCAACTAAAAATCATAAACTTTGTCTTACTAATATTTATGGATAGTTTGTTGGCTTTGAACCAGATCAAAATTTTCTGAAACTCTATTTGTAAAACCTCTTTTATATTTTTTCCTGAGTAAAATAGAGTAGTATCATCTGCAAACAAAATACATTTGAGTAAACTGGAAACAGAGACAATATCATTAACATAAATAAGGAAAAGTATAGGTCCAAGAACCGATCCTTGGGGTACTCCACATAATGTAAGATAATACTCTGATTTATTGTTATCGATTTCCACATACTGATATCGGTCTTTTAAGTAGCTCGTGACCCACTGATGTGCTACCCCTCTTATGCCATATTTATATCATTTTTGCAATAATATCTCATGATCCAGAGTGTCAAATGCTTTTTGAAGGTCTACGAAAATGCTAACCAAAAGGTGTTTATTGTCCATGGCATTGGTTATTTCTTCTGTCAGTTCCATTATTGCTGTAGCAGTTGAATGTTTAGAGCGAAATCCATATTGGTTGTTGCTTGAAATTTTATATTTTTCAATAAAATTTGATCAATCTGATCACGAATAGTTTTCTAGTATTTTAGAGAACTGTGAAAGCAGTGAAACAGGTCTATAATTTGAGGTATCATTTTTATTTCCTTTTTTGAAAAGTGGTATAATTTTGGCTACTTTCATGCGGTCGGGAAATATTCCTAAGGTGAAGGATAAATTACATATATATATGTGAAAGGTTGAATAACAACATCTATAATTTGCTTTATCAATGACATATTTATGTCTGTATAATCGTTTGATTTTTTATTAGCAAATTTGTGAACAATTGTCAAAATTTCGGTTTCTTGCACCTGCTCCAGAAAAATACTATTTATATTTTCTTGTATAGTTTGTCCATCAATTTCGGAATATGTTCTGATAACGTTGGGCCTATATTCACAAAGTAATTATTGAATTCATTTGCAATTTCTTCTTTTCCAAAAATATCTATATTATTCTTTGTTAAGTAGGTTGGACTAATTGATTTGGTTTTGCCTTTTTGCAGGACTGTTTATTACTCCCCATGTGTTTTTTGTACTATTTTTATTTTTATCTAATAATTTGGTGTAGTGATCCTTTTTTTGCATTCTTATGATAGATACAAGTTTATTTTTATATGTTTTATACTTTACCTCTGCGTCTCTAGTTCTTGATTTAAGAAACAAACTATAAAGATAATTATTTTTCCTACAAGCATTTTTTAACCCGTTTGTCATCCATGGGTTATGAATCTTTCTCTTGCCATGAGAACTAGTTTAATTTTTTTGCAGTTGTTGTCATATAGATTGAGAAATGTTGTCATAAATGCATTGTAGGCATTATTTAGATTACCTGAGTATAGATGATCCCAATTTTGTTTTTTTAAGTCTTCTCTGAAGGCCTCCAAAGCCTTACTAGATTTATCTCTTACAATAATTTGATTTTCTTCTTGCACGACATCAAAACACACTTTTTAATGAATCATAAATACCGGGAGATGATCACTCACATCTGTCATAAAGACACCACTAATTATTGCACCATGTATATTTGTATATATATATTATCAATGATCGTAGCACTATGAGTAGTTATCCTGGTTGGTTTTGTTATCATTGGACACAGGCCGGCAGTTTCCATGTACTTCTTAAAATCGTTTGTTGTTTACAGTATTTCCGAGATCTATGTTGAACTCACCACATAAAATTACTGATTTGTTTACATTCTCAAACATTTCAAGTAATTTATCTGTAAACACGTCCACATTGCCCCCAGGTGGTCTATACACACAACTAATTTGAATATTTTTTCCATTATCATGAATGATTTCTATTGTAAGCATTTCCATCAAGTCATTTATAGTTACAGTTTTCTGTTCAACAACCCTACATTTTAAATGTTT